>JAOXJP010263986.1:0-35333 GCA_025762735.1 Platanus orientalis
CAATGGCTGCTTTCAAACCGATGATGCAAGCTTCATACTCGACTATTTTGTTAGTGCATTGAAAGTGTAGCTTTGCAACGATTGAAGTGAGAACACGTGTAGGGGAAATGAGCACGACTCCAATCCTGCAGCCTAATTGGTTGACAATTCTGTCAAACCACATCTTCCATCTGACTATCTTGCTTTATTCGACTTCAACATAGTATTTGTTTATCTAGGAAGTCAAATTTCAAGGATGAAGGTTCATCTGCTAGGAAATCGGTTATGGCTTGCCCCTTGATAGCTTTCTATGAGACATAGATGATGTTGAATTCTTCTGCTTACTAGATTCACCTAATATATGGCATGGTAGACTAGGACATGTGGGAATGACATATATTAAAAGAATGGAAAAATTAGGGTTAATTTTAAGATTAGTAGATGATGACACATACAAGTGTGAAGTATGTGTAGAATCAAAGCATGTTAAAAAGAAACATAAGTTAGCTGAAAGATAAATGGAGTTATTAGAACTCATTCATAGTGACTTCAGAGATCTTAAAAATGTAGAAACAAGAGGAGGAAAAAGCTTTTAGATAACCATTATAGATGATTATTCTTGCTTCACAACTCTTTATCTATTAAGAAACAAAGATGAAACAGAAGAGTCATTTGTTAAATACAAGAATATGGTAGAAAACCAACTAGGTTAGAAAATAAAAACACTTAAAACATACAGGAGAGGTGAATATGACTAACATTTTTAGAGGTTATTGTGAGTCACACCTTATTCTCCTGAATCAAATGAGGTGACAGAGAGAAAGAATAGAACATTTAAAGAGATAATGAATGTCATGTTAATAAGTGTAGGGTTACCTCTGAGCATGTGGGAGAAATCTATTCTCTCCGCATGTCATATAAAAATAGAATTCCATATAAAAAGACAGGCAAGACACCCTATGAAATGTGGAAAGGTTATAAGCCTAACCTTAAATATTTAAAAGTGTGGGGGTGTCTAGCTAAGGTAGGTTTACCTAAACCTAGACAGAGGAAATTAGGACCTAAAACAAGTGATTGTGTGTTTATAGGCTATGCACACAATAGTGCAGCCTATAGATTTTTATTTCTTAGAACTAAAAATAATCCATTAGAAACAAACACAATTATAGAATCAAAGGATGCTGAATTCTTTGAGAATGTGTTTCCAAGGAGTACCAAAACTCATAACACAAAAAAAAAAGAAAAAAGTATGTAGAATCTCAACTGAGAAGAGGAGTAATGGAAAATAAAGATATACTAAAAGAAAATGAAGTAGAACCTAGACAAAGTAAGAGAATTAGAAGAGAAATAGAGAAACAAATTTTGGTGATGACTTTATTACTTATCTGATAGAACATAATGAGATTCCTGTTGAATATTTTTGTCATCTAATAGATGGCAATCCTTTATCATATAGTCAGGCTATTGCTTCACCAGATGCATCATTTTGGAAAGAATTAATAGATAATGAATTAGAATCTATTCTAGCAAATCATATATGGGAACTAGTTGATCTTCCACCAACTACTAAAGCTATAGGAAGTAAATAGGTTTTTAAGAAGAAACTAAAACTTGACGGATCAATAGACAAGTTAAAGGCAAGATTAGTTTGATACCTATGCTCTAGTTACTAGAACTACAACAATTAAAGTATTAATTTCTATTACAACAATATATAAATTGGTTGTACATCAAATGGATGTCAAAACGACATTCTTGAATGGTGACTTAGAAGAAGAGATCTATGTGTTCTAACTTGAAGGGTTTGTGGTCCCCTGTCAAGAACATAAATTATGTAGGCTTGTAAAATCAATTTATGGATTGAAACAAGTGCTAAAACAATAGCATGGAAAATAAGATAAAACTTTGGTAGAAAATGGGTATACCATTAGGCTGCGTTTGGCAGCCACCTATAATATAATCATTTCATTTGAGTTTCCCAGGCTTTTGTAGCTGCAGTGGGATGGTTTTGCAATGAAACCATTAAGATTTGCACCGATTTATGCTTGATAACATTAGTCATTTCATTTTATAGAAAAACCTAAGATAACTTCATTTCTAATTATAGTTAACAAGTCAGTATAAATTTGAATTAGTTCATTACAAATCATCACCTCATGGCTATAAATGCCTTGTAAAACTCAAATGAAATGATTACATTACAGGTGGCTTCCAAATAGGCTATTAATGATTCAGACAATGTATATAGTAAGTTTTCAGAGAAAACTACCGTTATAATCTATCTTTATGTCGATGACATGCTGATCATGGATACTAGCTAAGAAGTTGTTAAAAACACAAAGAAATTTTTAGGGTCTAAATTTGATATGAAAGACTTAGGCGAGATAGATGTAATTCTTGGAATTAAAATCTATAGAACTAGTGAAGGATTGATGTTGAATCAATCCCATTATGTTGAAAAAGTGTTGAAAATATTTAATCACTTTAATAAGAAATTAGTTGGAACACCATATGACTATAATGTTCATTTAAATAAAAATAAACGTGAACCTTTAAATCAAAAGGAGTATGCCCAAGTGACTGGATGCCTAACTTACATAACAAACAATAAAAGGCTAGATATAGCATATGTTGTAGGTAAGTTGAGTATGTATGCATCTAATCCTAATGAGGAGCATTAGACTGCAATAAAGCAAGTCCTAAAGAACCTGAGAGGTATTTTAGACTTAGGATTACTTTACACAGTAACATAGGTAGTCCACTAGTACTGGAAGAGTATTGTGATACGAATTGGATATTTAATACTAATGATATGTGATGGAAATGAAACCAAGGGATAGTCGATACCAACCCAAAGAAACCCAGGAGAATAAAGCTACAGGTGGCCTAGAGACGACCAAACCCGAGGGGTCCAATGTGTATTGAGTTTCAAGTTGGCCGAACCTGTGTAAAAGTGTGTCACCAAAAATAACCCGACCAAACATATCCTTGGAAGGAAGGCTGTGTGTGTTAGCAAGATTTCACCACAAAAGGCGCTCAAGAAATCGACGTAGGGGGGAAATCCTGCGGCGTCATCCCCAAGAAGAGGGTGCCATCATAGCCCGTTGATCCCAACTAGATCAGGCTCCTGCAATCCCGCCCGCGAGCACTGCCCAAGTAAACAACAAAGAGCCAAAATCCAGAATATCAAGATTGTCGAGCATTAGAAGAAGGAGGTTTCACCTGGGCAAAGGTAAGAACAAGTTTTTTAGGAAGACCACTCTCTCCTTTTCTCTCCACCCAAGATTGATATATGACTTGATCGTCGGAGGGCGACTGACTAGCACTCGGTTAGCGCATCCTGATTCCTTCTTCTCTAAGCAGATTCATCGGGCCTAGGGATCACTGCACGGTCATCTGATAACACTTGGGTCAAACGGGATCCTGACATCATCTGTTGGCGCTGCATATAGGAAACGTAGCTAATACGGTCCATCCAGACTAAGAGGACATGGTGGATACTAATTCTACAGACACCCAAAGAAATAACCCTAGGAATGCCACAGTGAATAATGACTAGCCCAATTGGCCAGAAGGAGAGGGCGGAGGACTCGATCTGGAATGAAGAGTTCAGGATCTGACGAGGGTTGTAGAAGAGATCACACAAAAAAACAAGCAGCTCCTTCAAAGGCTACTCATTTAGAATGAACACAAAGACCAACAAGGGTAGCAGAGCAAGAACCTTGCCCCATTTGGGAGTATGCATGGAGAAAGGATGGGGGAAACAGAAGGTAATGGGTCAGAAAGGCCCCCTAATGGCGAGCACAGTTACCAAAGTTAGGCAAATGGTGGGAAGCCCCACAACCCCCAATGGGCGAGCAGCTAAAGGAGGTTAAGGATCAACTAAAGGATGTCATGCAGGCAGTAAGGGGAAAAGGGCCATCCACCATGGAAGATTTGATTAGAAGGATAGAGTTACCTTTCTTGACCCGAGTGATGAACTGCCCACTTCCCCACAAGTTCTTGACACCTCAGATGGAGGCGTTTAATGGAACAAAAGATCTCCATGACTACCTAGAGACTTACAAGACCCTGACGTATCTTCAGACATTCCCAGACGAGATCATGTGTCAAGCTTTCCCCTTAACCCTGAAGGGTCCCACCTACGCTTGGTTCAAGAGGCTAAAGCCAAAATCTACCAATAGCTTCCTGGATCTTAGCAAGTGGTTCATAAGCCACTTCATTAGTGCCTAGAGCTACCGAAAGCTGATAACTTACCTCTTGAATATCAAATAGGAATAGGAGGAGTTGTTGAGAAACTACATCACTCGATTCAAGAGGGAGGCCCTATAAGTGGATGACATAGATGACAAGGTGGTGTTGCCACACTCATGGGCGGATTGCAACCCTATGGATTCTTATTTTCATTGTCAAAATCACCCCAAATACTTTAGAGGAATTGATGATGAAAGCGCAAAAGCATATGGACACGGAGGACACAATGACCGCCAAGAGAGGTAGAGATAAGGAGTCTCTACCGGAGATGGAGAAGAGATAGAGAATGGATGGACTGGGTGGATCTGGCCAAAGCCGCAGACGTGGGGAACCATCACGTCACCCTAAGCATAAAGAAAATACATTCACATCCTGATTTCCTAAATATAACCCTCTCATCATGGTTCCTAAATGTGTTCTCATGGAAATCTGGGATGACCCCATCCTCAGATGACCAACAAAACTAAAATGCCCTTCCGCTCAGAAAGGGAGATGAAAGTATTGTTGATTCCATCGGGATCACGGTCATGACACTAACGATTGTTTCAACCTCAAAGAACAAATAAAGGAGTTGATACAGCAAGGTAGGCTATAACGATTTGTCACCCTACAAAGGATAGAAGGGACAGACTAGAGGTTGAATCATCCAGCCTTGAAGGAAAAAGAGGGGCCTCCACCTTTCAATAAAATTTGAGTGATAACTGGAGGACCCGCTAGTGGGGGGTGAGTCTGCCTCAGCTCGAAAGGCCCATGTGAGGACATCCAGGCCCATGGCAGAAAAAAAATATCTACATGATAGGAAGGTCGGCGAAGCAAATCTGAAGAATTGATCACCCGATCATGTTCACCGAAGAAGATTTCTTATGACTACAACAGCCACATGATGACACCCTATCATCACCATTATGATCGCAAGATACAAAACAGGAAGGGTGTTGATTGATAATGGTAGTTCCATAGACATCCTGTATCTGTTAGCTTTCTAGCATATGGGAATCCCAGAAGACAGACTACAACTGTCCCCAATTTTTGATGTTTTTCTTCAAGTCAGCAGACCGGCAGGGCAATCCCCAACCTTTCTTCATAATCCAGCCAATTCTGATTGATCAAATCCATCCAATGCCCCCTTTATCGTCTTATTATTATTTGTTTTTTATTTTTTTATTTTTTATTTTATTTTATTTTTGTGTATGGGCATGCAGAGGGACACATTGTAGCTCACCTCTATTTATTTTATTTATTAACATTATTATTACTATTTTTGTTTTATTTATTTATTTATTTTGTTTTGTTTTATTTTTTTAGTTTATTTTTTTCTTCTTTTCCTTTCTTTTTTTATCTTTTTTCATGTTCTTTCTCTTTCTCTTTTTCTTCCTCTTTTTTCATTTTTTCTTTTTTTTTCTTCTCTTCCTAGCTGATGCCCTTGCGCAGGAGAAGAGGGAACCCTCTCTTTTTTTCTCTCTTCCCCCGCCTCTCTCTCTCTCTTGCTCTCCCTCCCTGATTATCCCTCTCTTATGCTCATTGTTCCTCTCCTCTCTCTTCACGGCCGGACGCTCCAGCCCCTCAAATTCTCCCTCTTTTCCCCTCTTTTCCTTCTCTCCCTCCTCCCGTCTTTTCTTCTCTCTCTCTCCTTCCTTGCCGTATTTGGTGCAGTACAAGGAAAAACCCCTAGCAACTCCCGCCCCCTCTCTTCTCTTCTCTCTCTAGCGCTCACCCCTTCTACCTTCTCTATACCCCTTCTCCGGCAACCCACTCTCTCTCCCCCACCGAATCTCTCATCTCTCTCGCCTCTCGCCTCTCTTTCTCTCTTTCTCTCTTTCCTCCTAATTTCTCTCTCCACCTCTGATTCGTCCCCCCTCTTTCTCCTCATAGGATCCCCCCACTAAGAACCCTCTCTTTCTCTCTCTTCGTGGGCAAATTACACCCTACCCAAACCCCCCTGCTCTCCTTCCCTCTCATCAGATCCCTCTCTCTCTCTCCCCTGATTTCCCTCTTTCAGGCAAGCCTTGGATACCCTGCAAACATCAGGCCTTACATGCGTCAACCAGCCCATCAGCCTCCACCAATACCCTGCTGCTGTAGACTGGATGGATGAAGACCCAACAAGCCCTAGCTAGCTTCCTTGGAGACCACCCCTGGTCTAGTAACCTAACCTAAAGAGACCCTTTTGAATTTTCCTTCTATAAAACCCCAACCCCCAATGATGAAAAGGAAGAGGGGGGGGGGGAGCCAGGGGAAATACCCCAAGTCCCCTAATTCTTTGCCTGGCTCTTTCACGAACAGAGCACCAACCAAAATCTCTTTCGACCTCTTTTTCTCCCTCAGTGAAAACCTCCCAGCAAAGCCAAACAAAAAAGAAAAGAAAAACTAGAATCATGATCATCCCGAATTTCTTCCTATTACTCTTCATCTTTCACACTCAACCCCGTACTTAAAACCCCCACGATCTCATCTACCCTCTCTGCCCTATTGTTGAATACATAAGAAGTGGAAAGGCCTATAAAGAACAACAAGCTCATGTGTGCTACAAAACGAAACATATACATTTCTCTGCTCATGAAATTTCTAAGCTTAGAGCAACTCTTGCTTAGAAATTGAAGATGTACTAAGTATGTGTAAGGAATTTTCTGGATTTGGTGTTCTTCTATTTATTTATTTTGTCTTGAATCAATTTCTGAACTCTTAGTTTCCATTTTGATTTGTTCATTTATTTATTTTCCTCTGTGAGTATTTTGGATTTGTTGCATTCATTCGTTCTCTGTAGTTAACAACCATCATTTATTTGCAAGACTTGTAGAACATATTTTAGTCTCCTTTCATTTTATGGAAAATATCTCTTTTTCTTAATTTTGTCCGTATGTTGCTTTCCCTGGACCCTTTCAAGTTTTCATCTGGTAATTATTTTGTTTTCATACTAATCTTTAGTTTTGTCTTATTTTTGTTATTTGCTTCCTTGAAAATCCTTAGGATTATGTTATGTGTTGACACTTTGCAAAAATGGTGGTTTTGAATTAACTATTTTGTGCTAATTGGTATGTTATAGAGATCAATTTACATGGATATAAATGGGAACTCAAGTTGGGTGTGTTGGAATCCTAGAGAGGTTTTCATGTTGTATGAGTTCAACAATAAAGAAAAAAATCTCTTTGTTTATTTGTTCATTTTTTTTGGCACTTGAAGATATGAATATCAGTAAAAAGAGATGATATTGAAAATATCACAAGCAACCCCTTGTAAAAAGAGATCGTTTTATTCTATTGCACAAGCACTGTGTTCCATTCTGATTTATGTTCATCACTGATGTAGACCTATGGCTAGTCTCATATTTCTCCTATGTTCTTTGGGGTTTGCTTTCGGTATCTCTAATGAATGCAAGAGGCAGTATTTTAGGATTTCTACAAAGTCCTCCTTGGTCCCTGATAAAGAATAAAAATGATCATTTGATGCTCTATGAGCCATTCTTTGTTTCATCAAGCCAATCTTATATTATTCCTTCATTGTGTTAAGATTCATTATTGATGTATCTCTGTTGCTCGATAGACAATATGCCCAATTGTATTATATTCAATAAATGTTGAGTATTCAAGTCTTTTTATCCACCTTTTGCTTCACTTTGTTATTGGTGTATTGCTGGAATGAGTTTTGTAAACTGCATTTTTAACCAATCATAGATGGGACCTTGTCGCTAAACCATTCGAGTGCTTGCTTGGTCGATTTTTTTATTTTATAAACCATGTTATGTCTCAAGGGTGATCAATTCACCTTATAACCCTTTTATGCTTGCCCATTCTATATATTCCTATTTAACCCTGACATATATCTATTTTGACATATGATCCAAGTTTAATTCATCTTCATCTACCATACTATTTTATATATAGATTTTTTGCCTGTGCTTTACATTTAGTATCAACCTTCATATAGGCATTGCCATTAACTTTAAATTAAAACTTCAGCACTGATATAAGTATGCATGTGCCATCTTTGCTAGAGCAGAATTCTACCCATTAGCTAATGAAAATTTAGTGGAGAGTTTCCTTTGTTTCCACTGTAATCCTTTGGTTAACCATTGTGTATGCGACACTCAACCAGAATTCATTTGAGGTCACTCATTACCTTTGATTCTTTGCTCCCTTGTTCTTATTTATAATAAGCCTGATTGCTATGTTTTGACTTGTTCTTTTTTATATATCTTGAATCTCAATAAACTTTGCATCTATGATCTCTCACTTGAGTCTATTCTTTGGGCAACACATATAGAGTAGTTGTAATTGCTTTTTATGTCTTTATGCCTAAGATTAATCATCAAATTATTTTACATCTCAATTTATTTTAGCTAAGATTCTCTTTGAACATTCTAAATATCAAGATTTACATTATTTTTCTATTTAGGTGAAAACATAGCTAATTTACAAAATGGACATCTGTTTTCCTTTTATTGCTTATATCATAAAATTCATTGTTCTTACGCATAAATGCCACTAACCTCTTATGCCTTATATGGTTATGGAAAAGCATCAAGCAAGGTACGCTCCTCAACCTAATCACCCTGATTTATTTCCATTCTTTTAAGTAGGAGATTATTTTAATTGCACACCGTGTTATGTGTAGGAGAAATCTAGAGGCTTTGGTTATGGGGTGACAGTACCATTGTGGCTTAGTAGGTAAATGACTCATTTTGGAACCTCAACCTACATAAAGGGGCTTAATTCATTTAATTAGAGGCTTTGTGTATAGTTATTTATTTTTTGGACTTTGTTGGGCTTGTAAAATTTTCAATAACTTAGTAGTCTATTTTATTTAAAATGCACATGCACATATGACAATAAAGAATACAGAGTTGTCGGGTGGACAATGATGATGTTGTGGATGCATGATATATATATTTGGAGTGTTTTCTGTAAACTATTGACTATCAGGTTATTAAAGAAGTGACATGGGGATCACTATTCATCCCTAGGGGTCCATATTATAGCCGTTATGCTGCCAAATTTTGGTAGAAATGACATATGGATTCCCTCCTTAATCTCAATAAAATGAGACAAAAGGCAATAGGTGAGATGAATAAACAATAAACCAAGTTGACCATTAAACTGTAATGGGTTTAAAGTAGGGAACCACGAAAGCGGATGAGGTAGGGTGCCTAACACCTTCCCCAACTTATAAATGAACAATTTACCTTAGAATCTTTGGGAGTTAACTAGTTTAAGTGTGGAGTCAGGCATTTCAAATCATTTTCAAAACTTAAACTTATTTTCAAAACTGATGTCCAGTCACATCATTAAAAAAACTAGTGGCGACTCTAAATTACGTGAGATATTTCCTACAACAGAAAAGTCTCTATTCAAAGGGATGTACCCATGGTGCAAAAATCGACACTCACATGTGGTAGGGGCCCTGCTTATTGGTTTCATAGGGGACAAGCTTTTCTCGATAGGATCTATAACCATACCTATGACAGTGGGTCTCGGGGCACGACAAAGCACCAAGGAGAATGGTTTCCTCATGGTCAACTATCCCTTAACATATAATGAAATACTAGGAAGACCCTTCCTAAACTAGATGAGGGTAGTAACATCCACGTACCACTTGATGATGAGGTTTCCCACTGACCATAGAGTGGGGGAGGTTAGGGGTGACCAGACTGTAGCATGGGAAAGCTACAATGCCTCGCTTTCGAATGGACCGTGGAAGGAGGCCCTAGTAATCAATGAGGAAGAAGTAGAAGCAAAGAAAAAAGGCTCAACAACCGAACTCACAGAAGACCTATTAGAGTTCGCTCTGGATGACTCGGCCCCCTAGCAAAAGGTTTGGGTGGACAGCATGCATGAGCCAAGTCGGTAGAGAAGATTACTTGATCTGTTGGCTAGACATAAGGACATCTTCCCATGGACTCACAAGGACATGTCCAGGATAGATCCTGAGGTGATGGTGTACAAGCTAAATGTTAGTCGGGCTGCCAAGCCCGTGTGCTAGAAAAGAAGGAATTTCACGGCTGATAGAAATCTAGTGGTCACCAAAGAAATGGATAAGCTCATGTAAGTGAGTTTTGTATGAGAGGTGCATTACCCAGAATGGCTATCCAATGTAGTACTCGCCATGAAATCCAATAGAAAATAGAGAGTATGCATGGACTTCACATACCTAAATAAGGTTTATCCAAAAAACAACTTCCCTTTGCCCAGAATAGAAACCCTGGTCGATTTTATCATTGGACATGAACTCCTTAGCTTTATGAATGTCTTCTTGAGCTACAATAAAATCCGAATGTACGGACTAGACCAAGAGAAAACATCCTTCATCACCAACCAAGGATTGTACTGTTATCAGGTTATGCCCTTCGAACTGAAGAACGCCAAAGCCACCTACTAGAGGTTAGTCAATGCAATATTCAAGGATCAGATTAGAAGAAACATGGAGGTATATGTGGATGACTTGCTTGTCAAAAGTCTAAAAACCAACAAGCACTTTGAAGACCTTAAAGAGACCTTTGAAACACTAAGAAGATACTAAATGAGGTTGAATTCGACAAATTGTGCCCTCGGAGTTTCAGCTAGAAAATTCCTAGGGTTCATGGTCTCACAAAGAGGAATTAGAGAAAATCTAGAGAAAGTAAGAGCCATCCTATACATGGGATCGCCAGGCAACATATAGGAGGGATAAAGGTTAGCCAGGAGTATCAAGCCCTGGGTAGCCTTGAGACGGCCGAGTCTGAGGGGTCCAATGTGTATCAAATTCCACCAGCCTCGAGGGAACCATCTCTCAGGAATTGAGGGGAAACTAATGGGCATGAAACTAAAGGACAGTCAGGACTGACCCAAAGAAGTCCAGGAGAATTAAACCTTGGGTGGCCTAGAGACGGTCGAACCTGAGGGGTCCAATGCGTATCAAATTCCATTGGCATCGAGGAACCAACCCTAAAGAATTGGGGTGCAACTAATGGGCATGAAACCAAGGGACCGCCAGGACCGACCTAAAGAAGTCCAGGAGAATCAAGCCCTAAGTGGCCTCGAGATGGCTGAACCCGAGGGGTCCAATGTGTATTAAGTTCGGGGTCGATCGAGCCTCTATAAAAGTGCATCACCAAAAACAACCTGACCAAACATATCCTTGAAAGGAAGGTTGTGTGTGTTAGCAAGATTGTTCTACAAAAGACGCCCAAGAAATTGACACGAAGGGAAAATCCTGTGGCATCATCCCTGAGATGACAGCGCTATTGCAGCCCATCGACTCCGACTAGATCAGGCTCTTGCAATCCCACCCGTGAGCACTGCTCAAGTAGATGGCGAAGAGCTAGAAATCCAGAATATCACGAGCATCGAGCATTATAAGAAGGAGGTTGCACCCGGGCAAAGGTAAGAACAAGTTCTTAAGGAAGGCCACTCTCTCCTTTTCTCTTCACCCAAGATTGATATCTGACTTGATCGTCGGAGGGTGACCGGTTGGCACTCGGCTGGTGCACCCTGATTCCTTTTTCTCTAAGCAGGTTCATCGGGCCCAGTAGGGATGTAAATGAGCTAGATTCGATTTGGATAGTAGTACATCCGACTCCGGTTCATTTATTGTCCATGTACATCCGAATTCAATTATTTATGGAGTAGATATTTAAAAATCATGTTCGAATTCTAAATTGTTAAGTTTATCGAATATCGAATAATAATTATAAATGGCTATTAGAGTAGAATTACAAAAATAAGTCAACCTAGACAAATAAATAACAAAGAAGGTGCAAAAGAAAAATGAATGAAAAAAATAAATAAGTGGATAGAAAACTAGACAAACCATACATTACAAGAAGATGTAATTATAATTTACTAAAGAAAAGAATAATTTTCCTGAAACCATTTCTACTATTAATCAAAAAACCCCATCCATGAACAAAAGCAAGCCTCCTTTACCAAGAAGAAGAAGAAGAAACAAAAGCATCCTTCTATCCAGAAAATAGCAGAGAAAATAGAGAATAAAAATAAACACTAGACCAATGATTTATTAGACAAAGAAAGACGAGATCGGAAAAAAAAATGACGAACCTGATATGAAAAATCTTAATTGAATCTTTGATTATGGTCGACTCCGTTTAAAATAATGTAAGGAATGTGGGGTATCTTATGCCATTCATTGCCTTTCTCCTCAATACATCTTTCTTGTAGAATGGGACATCTCCAAATCTTCAGCGTTTGAAGTGAGGTGAATCGTCGCATCACCTCCTCTTCAAGCAGATACATCAAATTGTTACAGTTAAAAATAACACACCTTCAAAGCAATGCAAGGTTTCCTAGACATTGTGGTAGAGCCTCCAAGCCATGCCATTCACACATTTCCAAAGTTACAAGCGCACTGAGGTGTTGAAGTTGGTCGGGAAGAGTCTTAAGCTTAGGCCATCCATAAATTGATAGAAAGGAAAGGGAAACGAGGTGTTGGAGATCCTCTACCCCTGGAAAATAATCTAGCTCTTTAGAAAATGGATCAAGAACCAATGTCTCAAGCATAGTGAGACACTGAAACTCCTCCGATAGTGACTTCAAATTTCCAAATTTCCAAGGTAACACAAATTTAATTCTTTAAGAGAAGTCCAGCCCCATAAATCTGGCAAAGACCTTAGAGCAGAGAAATTTTGCATATGTAAGCATTGAAGAGACAGAGAGAGAATACGACGATGAGGCAGGCATGTGGCGAGGCAGGCGATGGCGAGACAGGTGTTAAAGAGAGAGGACGATGCTGAGACAGGCGTAAGAGAGAGAAAGATGACGACGAGGGAGGCGATCGCTAGGCAGGCATGCGAACGGTGAAGGGAGGGAGGGAGAGTTAGGGTTAGAATTTTTTTTTAAAACAACTTATATGATAAATATAGGGTTTAGTGTAGACCGTTGGATTCGTTTTGATCCAATGGTTTACACTCATTATATATATATATATATATATATATATATTAGTTGGGTATTGGATATTAATCAGAGCGGGATACTTAACCGAATATTTAATCGGATTCGGATATTATCCGTGACAGATATGTGTATATCCGAAATTGGTTCATATATAACCGGATATTTTTTAATCGAACGGATATTTAATCGAAACGGATACATGTATATCCATATTTGCTTTAAACGAATATGAAAATGAGTCAAAGTCAGATAATAATCGGATACTTGCATCCCTAGGGCCTAGGGATCACCGCGTGCTCATTTGATAATGCTCGAGTAAAACAAGATCTTCACATCATCAATATGAAATCCATAAGTGGATAGGTGTTTACCTTAGCAGGTGGGGCGATTTCCTAGAAATCAACAAAACAAACATGTAAAATGATGTCGACCATGGAGGCAGAATTCATTACCTTTGAGAAGGCAGGTAGTGAAGCTGAGTGACTTAGAAATCTACTAGCCGATGTCCCTCTATGGACAAGACCGGTACCATCTATGTCACTACATTGTGGTAATCAAGTTTGCGATTGCTTAAGAAAATTACATAAATTACAATGGAAAAAGCAAGCACGTTCACCTGAGACATACAATAGTAAGGTAGCTTATGAGTGATGAGGTTATATCCCTAAATTTTGTGAGGTTAGAGAAAAATCTAGCAGATCTTCTGATGAAACCACTAACTAGAGGATTAGTGGAAGAGACATTGAGGGGATAGGGCTGAAGCCTAGTTATTGAGTCGATGGTGGTGGTAACCCAACCTCTGTGATTGGTGATCCCATGAAGTAGGTTCATATGGGTAAGAACAAGTAATTAGGTGACTCGTTTAGCACTATCATTGTGTCCCTTACCTATGATGCAAGCAGTGCTTACTACAATGTATAGGGATGAGTTTTAGTACTCTTAATGGTTTTATAGTCCTATATAGGTGGTGTTTTTAGTTACAGTACATACTTGATGGATCAATCTGCTTGAGTGTGGGGGTGTGGCTGCCTCCTATAAGAACTTGTGTTGGTTCTCTAGAGCGCTCATGAGCATCTAGGTATGGTGTATGGCCGAAATAGTGCTAATCAGACATAGTAATGATGATTGCAAGTGAGAGATGCATATGACATTCTTAGTTGATTCACAGTAGTGGAGTCTAGTTTATAAACTCGAGGTCCATCAGGCTTTCATGGGTTGTGGGGTGTTTTTTATCAAAGGTTGATTCATAGTCTTTGGACATCGATGCCTATGCATTTATTACTCCATTGGCCAGCTCGCAAGTTTAGGACACAACTACTTTCATAGAAGACATGTGAAAGTAACCAAAGGTGCCTTGGTGTTAGCTTGGGAAAAAAAAAGGTACACTCTATTTGACCAGAAAGCAATGCTCTATCGATATAGTTGGAACATGTGTCAATTCAGATACATGGTGCTGCAGACTTGGGCATATAAGCTAGAAATGAATGAAGATTCTTCATAACAAAGAAAAGCTTCTAGGTTTGAAGGTACTAGACTTAGAATTTTGTAAAGACTACGTTTTGGAAAAATAGAAGAATGTTAGTTTTTCTAAAGTAGCAAGGACACCAAAGCTTCAAAAATTAGAACTGATCTATATTGATATATGAGGATTAGCTTAGGTATGTTCACTTGGTGGCTCTTACTATTTTGTTACTTTTATTGATGATGTGATCAGAAAACTGTGAGTTTATGTCCTTAAACATAAGTCTGACATATTTGATGTGTTTAAGAAGTGTAAAACCTTGGTTAAAAATGGAACAAGTTTAAAACTTATGTTATTAAGGTCTGACAATGGGGGGAATATTGTAGCAAAAAGTTTAAAAAATTCTTCCATTTGAATGAGATCAGAAGAGAGAAGACAGTACCACTCATACCGCAACAAAACTGTGTGGGTGAGCGGATGAACAAAACGATTGTAGAACGAGCCAGGAGCATGAGGTTGCATACAGGATTACCTAAACAGTTTTGGATAGACGCGGCTAACACAGCTGCACCCTTGATAAACAGAGGACCTACAGTACCATTAGATGGTGGATTGCCTGAAGAAGCATTGACAGGAAAAGAGGTAAGCCTTTAACATCTCAAAGTGTTTGGTTGTATTTCTTATGTTCATGTTGATGTTGAATTGGGAAACAAATTGAATGAAAGTCAAAGAAGTGCATTTTCATTGGGTACGGTTTTGATGAGTTTGGATATCAGTTTGGGGATAATAAAAATTGGAAAGTCATTAGAAGTAAAGATGTGGTATTCAATGAAAAGGCTATGTACAAAGACAAGATAGAAGAGCATCAAGACAAGAAGGAATTTGTGGAACATAAGGATGTTTTTGAAGGTGAAGAACAAGGAGTTCAAGGTAAAGAGATGTTAGAAGAAAACCAATAGATGGAACCTTAAATACATACTCCAGAATTGAGAAGGTCTTCAAGAGCAGCTAGGCTAACTCAAAGATTCTCTTATTCATTTTACTTTTTGTTGTTGACAAATAGGGGTGAACCAAAATGCTATGATGAAGCATTGGAGGTTGATGCAAGAACTAAGTGGGAGCATGCCATGGAAGAGGAGATGAAATCCTTGATTACAAACAAGACATGAGACGTAGTTTAACTACCCACAACAAAGAAGACATTAAACAACAAATAAATGTATAGATTGAAGGAAGAGCATGATGGGAGTAAGAGATAAATACTAAGCTAGTTATGAAATGGTGTCAACAAAGAAAAGGCATTGACTACATGAACTATTTTCTCCAGTTGTGAAGATGACCAGCGTTAGAGTGGTGCTAAGCATAATGGCAATTGAAGATTTACATCTTGAGCAGTTATATGTAAAAATAGTTTTTCTCCATGGTGACTTGGAGAAGAGATCTACATGCAGTAACCACAAGGCTTTGAAATAGAAGGCAAGGTGGAAATGGTGTGTAAGCCCTATGGCAATGGTACCTCAAGTTTGATAGGTTTATATAAGAAATTAGGTATAGAAGATACCATGTGGACCATTATTGTTATCACAAGATCTCGAATGAAGGATACATTATTTTACTTTTGTATGTAGATGATATGCTTGAGTCAGGTTCAAGCATACATGAGATTAAAAAACTGAAACAGTTGTCTAAAGAATTTGAGATGAAGGACTTAGGAGCAACTACACAGATTCACAAGGGATAGGAAAAACCATGAGTTAAGGTTGTCTTAAGCAGAATATGTTGAATAGGTGTTTAGCAGATTCAACGGGAAGGATGCAAAGCTAGTTAGTACCCCACTGACTAGTCATTTCAGACTCTTCAAGAAAGATTCTCATAAAATTGAAAAGGAGAAAGATTGTATGTCTAGGGTTCCATATGCTTCAATGGTGGGTAGTTTGATGTATGTCATGGTCAGTACTAGACCGGATATAGCTCAAGTAGTGGAGTTGCGAGCATGTTCATGGTGAACCTGAAAGGGTGCATTGGGAAGTGGTTAAGTGGATTTTAAGACACTTGAGAGGAACCACTAGCACGACTTTGACTTTTAGAGGAGAGGAAGTACAATTACAAGGCTATGTAGACTCGGACTTATCAGGAGACAAAGACAAGATGAAGAGTACAACAAGATATATGTTTACTTTGGGGGATACAACTGTCAATTGGGTGTCTCAACTACAGAAGATAGTTGTGCTTTTTTTAATGAAAACAAAATACATTGCAGTGGCAGTAGCTAACAAGGAAATGATTTGGTTGAAAAACTTGATGGAGGAGTTGAGAAAGAAGCAGGAGAACAACAGGCTATTTAGTAATAGCTAGAGCATCATTTATCTTGCAAGAAACTTAGCCTTTCATGCTAGAACTAAGCACACTGGTAGGAGGTATTACTTCATAAGATCTCTTCTGAAGGAACAAGTGCTAATGTTGGAAAAGATCCATATGGATGATAATCCAACAGGCATGTTTATCAAGGTGGTAATAGTTCAAAAACTAGAGCTTTGCAAAACTTCAATTGGTCTTTATGAGTAGAGATGAAGATATAGAGCCACAAAAGATTCACAGAGAGGAAGAGGTCTTATCACAGGTAGAAAAGTTAAATAACGGACAGAGAATATTAGTCTCTAAGTGGAAGATTGTTGGGGTCGAGTTTGATATGAACCGGAGGCAAGTGGAACCTTGGGAGTAAGGTCTAGCAGTGTCGGATCAATCTCGAATGGATCCAGACATAATTGGGTTACACAGATTGCAGAAAAATACACCAAAGAATTTCAAGTTCGATCTTGGATCGAGCCAGGATCAATCCAAGTAGTCAGCTCAATCTAGGATTGAGCCAATAATGTGGAATGAAAATAAAAAGTGCCATGATGAGCTTGGAATGTAGAGTTTCATGGTGTGATCAACTTGTATGATCTATATAAAGTCTCTAATATTGTTTAGGGTTTAAGAGAGTGAAAATATTGTGAGAGAAAAGTGGTTTTGTGAGAGATTGAGAGACAACTCTTGTAATCTTCCCCAAATAGTGAAATTTTCTTTATAGCTCAGTGGTGTTTCCCCAACTTGGGATTTTCCCCGTAAATCCTTCTGTTCTTGTTGTATGCTTGTTGTTTGGATTATTTTACTTTCATTATTATTGGTTTTTCTTATTTGGTTAGATTGAAGGTTTTCTGTGTTAACTCTCAACAGATGTTTGCCTCCTTTCTCTAAGGGTTGATCTCTTTGTTTATTTTCTCTCTACAAATGGGACTAAAAGGTGTAGTTCACATTATGGACATGTAACACTCCAGTCTCTATTCAGGATGTGACATGGTGTTTGACAATGGGTGCATTAATAAATACATAGCTGTTTATCCATTGTGTGTTTATCGTAATGTTCTCCTTTGGCCCATGTGCATTGAATCAAACACCTTTATCAAGCCACATGTCATGCATTGATTGATAATGGAGTGGTACATGTCAATTCAAATTGGAGATGATTCAAACTCAAGAAGGTGAGGACCCCTTGAATAAAATTATAAAAGGAATTGATTCCACAAATTCAAGTCTTGGCGAAGATTCGTTTCTTCCCTCTTTCAAGGATTTGCAAGAAAAAAAAAGATAATCAAATGAATGAGATATTTGATTCATTTGATTTATTTTAAGTTTTTAGTTTAAATTGTTAGGGATATAACAAGTTATGATCGCTGATTTTAACCCACCAACAACAATATGTTAGCTCAATGATAAAAGTGTACTATATAAATATACACGGATGATACAATATACACAAGAACATAGCCGATGATTTACATGCCAGGCTTCTTTACACTTGAGCTAATTCATTAAGGCTGTGTTTGGCAGCTACCTGTAATGTAATCATTTCATTTGAGTTTCTCAGAGCTTTGGTAGTCGCAATGGGATGGTTTGTAATGAACTCATTCAGATTTGCACCGATTTGTGCTTGATAACATAAGTCATTTCATTTTATAGAAAAACTTAATATGACTTCATTTCAAATTGTAGTTAACAAATCAGTATAAATTTGAATGAGTTCATTACAAACCATCAGTTCATGGCTGCAAATGCTTTGACAAACTCAAATGAAATAATTACATTACAGGTGGCTGCCAAACAGGCTATTAGTTAATTAAAAATTCCCTATCTTAATGAAATTTAAAATATTTTAATAACTAATATGCATAAATTAAAAATGCATTATATTTAAAAAATTAATATATGCATTATAGCAAAAATTAATATAACTTAAAAAAGCATTATAAACATATGCATGACATAAAAATTATTATATCTTATCGATAGTCTCTATGCTAGTGTCCAGTCACTCTTCTAGCTGTCATACATACATGGTTTTTTTAGTTTTTTGATTCATGGTTGTGTGATCATTCTTAATTTAACTTTCCCTAACTTTTCCTGAAAATTTTTACATTTTTCCTAATACTTTATTAATATTTCACTAATTTTCCAATATTTCAAAACAAAATATCGAAATTTCCATAACTCGGGCAAAATGTTCATTGATATCGAAATTTTGAACCTTGGAGTCGGCCATCCAAACATTCTATTGCCAGGCCTTTTCTCTAGGCAATATGGCCCATCCTTTTAAAGACAGTACGCTTGACGTGATAAGTCAATTAGATGGAATTATCTACTTTTATCAAATTTTAACCTAGATCCATTAACTAGGATCCATCAAATGGTGTTCCCAAACCCTTCATGTGTACTTAATGTGTAACAGAAGAAAGCATGGCTTATTCTCTCCCATCCTTAGTCCCCAAGTGAATATATTGGAACTTTTTTACATTTTTTGTGGTGTATACCTGCATGCAGTGCTTTTCTTGTTTATGATGTAAACATCACCGTCCTCTTTCCTTGATCCTGCTGGCTCTTTGTTTACCATCTTAGGTTACAAAAGAATGAATACATATTTACAGTCTTAGCTGTTGTCCATATTTTCAGGTTTGACAGAGAAGATATCTTCTGGGGGTTTTTTAAAGCATACAATGTTTAACATTGCTTACTCCTAGTAAGTTTTATTTGACATTTCCCATTTTCTTAAGAAAAAATGTATGCTGTTCTGTCACTGCAAGCTTTGACAGGATTGTCTGCCAAGTAGGATGACATGGCAAATCCAATCCATCCATCTGTCGGGACATTGTGGATTAGCCACATGAATAGTGTCCCTATCCATGTCAGCCCAATACCCCTCCATGTATTGCACTTTTCTTGTAGAAAAAATTCCCTTGAATTTTTTATTTTAAATATTAAAAAATTTAAAAAAAAACTCACATATTGCCATGTGGCAGAAGGCTATTGTGCTAAAACTTGCAACATGAAAGAGGTTGACGTGGTAAAACATGTGGACCCATTTTGGGCTTCAACCTCTGTTGCCACGTGTAAAAAAGTTCATGCTTAAACTGCCTGCAAGCCTGTTTTGTCTAAATAGCATACCTGGCCTTTTCTATATTTAAGGATAATTTTGTTTGAGGGGAAATCCAGAGTCTGAGAACTCGGACTGTCCTGGAGCACGAACATGTAATGTACAAATATGTGGTCACATGGCGACATGCAGAGGATCAAGACCAATATTTATTAGGTTCTACGTACAAAATCTACAGGGGAAAATCGCACTGCATTTGGATGAGCTCAACCATCCGGTTTTACTCTATTCCACTGTATAGTGGAAAAATTCTTGCTAACATTCCACATCAGTTGCGGATTAGATGGTCGAAGTAATCCGATTAGAAGTCCCCATTCAAGTATGGGTCTTGATTGATTGTGCATGCAACTCGTGTCCACATTTTGTGCTTATGAATCGATGTTTTTTGTCTGAGTGCTCAGACACAAGGTGCCCTTTTATTAAAAGTATCAAGGTACTGAAACTCATCCCCAATGGCTCCAAATATTAGCCTTGAGCTTCCTCTCAAACATGAAGCTTGAATCTACCTTTCATCAGCTTTTTTCTCCTCAATTTCTCTTCTTCTCTCTTCTTCACTTGTTGGAGGATTGTGTTCTGACCACAAGAATCTTCATATCTAAGCCCTTGAAACTTTTTATCTCTAATTTAAGTTCTATGGCTGCCCCAGAGGAATACCTTGACACTTGATAAGAAGAATATATTCTTGGAGCAGTTTAAGATGATCGTTCCAAAATAGTACTAACCTTGTACTTTTCTACTCACAGCATTTTCCTTCATAACCAATTGTGATGGTTTGTTTTTCTTTACTCCATTTTTTGTGCGTTGGTTTTAGATTCTGATCCCTTCCCCACACCCCCTTTTTCACAGAAAGTGGAGAGAGAAATTGATGGATGTTCATTCCATATAGCAGTGCTTTAGATTTTATTGTGTACATCTTCATTTGGTATAAGGTCTGTTGATGCATTATGATTCATATCTGGCTTTTAATCTACAATTTGGAAATGCTTCAGCAAACTACATAACATGAGGAAGGGGCGTAAACATGTAGAAGCTGCTCCAATTTGTGACAAAGTAGTGTTCAGTAAGGTACTGGAAGTGCAAAAACAGTAACTTCTCTAATTTTCCATTTAAACTTTAACAAAGGGCTGCAAAAATCTGCTATTTAGTTCTCATTCAATTTTCATGACTTCTTCAGGTTAAGCAAGGATTGGGGGGAAAAGTACGAATCATTTTATCTGGAGCAGCACCTCTTGCTACTCATGTGGAAGCTTTTCTACGAGTGGTGGCATGTTCACATGTCATACAAGGATATGGTATGCAGTCTTTTAAAGATTTATGCCTGAATAGAAAGTGAAAATTTTCTGATCCTTACTACGGTGTTTTAGAAATGGATGATTGGTGCTTCTCAAGCTATTTGATACAGCTTGCTAAGTTCAGTCTCTTTATTTTTGAACTGCTATTTGGTTACTTAATCTGTTATTACCCTGATAGTTACTACTATCTAGTTAAGGCATCTGCAGAAAGCTTCATGCATGAATCCTGTTCAAGTGGATTTGTAGTCTAATTTATAGTCAGATTTATGTAGAGCTTTATTCATGGAAGTGACAGAAAAAAAATATTTTTCTAAAAGTTGTTTGTTCACTATGAATGAAGAACTCCTATAAAAATTATTCAAACACCAACAAGAGGATGAAATTCTCATTCTGTTTTCTACACGTCTTAAAAAGGGAAATCTTTTAAGTTAGTTCTAGTCTTTTTTAAATCTATTTTTAGGATTTCCAGTGTTGCTTTGTTTTCCTGTTTTGTCAGGAACGTGTTGTTTCTAAACACAGGCAGGATGAAAATCTTCATCCCCTTTCAGTCACTATATCACGACTCAACTCCCTAAACTGTGGGTCCCATAGGCATGATACATATGATCATCATTCAGACCATCTATTTGTTAGGATGTCCTTCAGGGCTATAGCCCAATTATTGCACTGCCAAGGTGACCCATCTGGCTAAGTGATGCAGAACCAGCCTAGAGAAGGGATGATTTTCTGCTGATAATCGGCCACAAAAGGAATAGGGAAATTATATGTATGTGGAGATCTGTATGGGTACTCATGAAGGTCAGTTCTGAACAGATTCGGCTCAAAGATTAGGGACTGATAGGACACGGCCGAAATCTGAGTGTATTAATCGAGGGACTGGTGGGCCTAAGAAGGCTGCATGATTGGGTCAATACAAGGGTCTAACAGGGGACTGTTTAGGTGCAGGATTATGGGTTTAACTGGGACTGTTAAAGGGGAAAAACAGTGTGGGAAAGGCTAGGGTTTCAGGCCAATTTATAGGGGAAATGGGATCTGTCCGAAGGGCTGAACAAGTGAAAAAGAAAGCTGTTAATAGGGACAACAAGGTGAAATAGCCTGATTGATGTTCTTTTAGGTTTTCTTTAAAGAAAACAGCTAGAATCTTTAAGGTGGGTTGGTCGCAGGTCAGGGA
Organism: Platanus orientalis; assembly: GCA_025762735.1. Classification (NCBI taxonomy): domain Eukaryota; kingdom Viridiplantae; phylum Streptophyta; class Magnoliopsida; order Proteales; family Platanaceae; genus Platanus; species Platanus orientalis. Next base: position 22,514 of record JAOXJP010263986.1, read on the forward strand.
CTAGATGGGATAAAGTTTCTAAGGGCTGAAATCAGCCAGAGAAGGCTGGTCAGTGTTCTGAACTAAGGCTAGGCAGCAGGGTATATATGGAAGGTTATAAGGGAATTGTGAAGGTGCTTAATGGTGTAAAATCTGGACAGGTGGGAATGGAGGATAAGGATTTAAATAAAGTGTATAATTGGGTTTACAGACCTGATGTCAGAGACAATGCTTCAGGGATTTAACAGTGGTGTAAACCAGACTGAATAAGGCCTGGAGTTTATGAGTTTTACAGGTTGAAAACAGGGCTGACTTGGGGCTGATTGAGGGTAAGGCCAGGGAGTGAAATCAGGGATTTATAGAAGGTTTAGCAGGTTTGTAGCTGCAAAAACTAGGACAGAAAGAAGGTTTCGGACTGGGTTGTAAGGACTCTAATCAGAGACTGTTCTATATGCAAAAATAGTGCTGATTTAGGACAGTCAAGGTTCCACAAACAGAGCTGGTTATTGACACAGGTTTGGGATTATGGGCTGACTGAAGTAAAACAGGTAAAGAAATCAGTGACAAGGTTGCCGGAGGGTAGAATTAGGTTTTATGTGCTTTCTTGATTAGAAAACAGGAAATGTAGAAGAAGAAAGAGAAATAAAGAAAGAAAGGAAGGAGGAGGGAGGAAAGAACAAGAAAGAAAGGAGAGAACTTACTCGTGAGAGAAGAGAGGAGGAGAAAAAAGGGATGGGGAGCCCATGACTTCTACCCAAGAGATGAGAAAGAGAGAGACAGAGAGAGAGGGGAGCCAATTCAATTTTTTTTATTCCATCCTCCAATCCATGTACATGTCGTGTGACCTTTATAGGCTTTACAATATTTTAAAAGAAATGTTCGCCTACTAAAACAAAACTCCTAAAAAGATAAGACTTATAATTAAATAAACTTCCTAAACAGAACAATTTCTAAAAGGAAAAGAATCCATACTAAAAAAGACTCCTCGTAGACCAACTTTCCCAGACTAAAAGATCTCTAGAATATTCTTATCTTCTTAAAATAATGCTTTTAAAACTCTAGGACTCTAGGGGTTTATGACCAAGACTAATGGGCCCCACTTTGACTAAAAAAACTCCTCTTTAAACCCAACTGATGGGCTGTAGGACCAGCTGTGTGTGGGCCCCAATTTTGTTGACTTTGATAGTCCAAAAGAGGCCAAAAACATGACTGCTTGTGCACTACTAAGACTCCATTTATTCGGGCCCTCTTGTGTGAGGGCACGTACATTAGACACATCATGTTGTCTACATCATTCTCCTGGGGTGGCGAGAAATTCGACCTTGAATTTTGACGCAGCTACTCTCCATCACAACTCACACTAATGGTTTTGGCTGGATTCCGCAAAAGTGGGGGCAATTGTGGTGGAGAACCAAGTACTGACTTCTTGCACGAACCCGACCTCTTGAATCATTTCCATGTCTTGGACTTGGACTTCTTCTGGATTTCAGACTTGACATTAATTGGTGAAGGTGCTGGAACACCCTTTGGCTTCTTGGTAACTAGCTTTCGAACTAGAACTTGAGAAGATGTCTTTGATTCTGATCTGACTCGTTTGGCTGCTTGTTCCACTTTGAGCTTTCCTCACCAATCAACAAACTCATCCATTTGCTTCAACAAATGGTTGGCAATATCAGCAATATGATTTAGGAGCAGTAGTTGATGATCTTTCTTATTTTGTTCCTCTATTTCTTGAAGTCTAAAGCGAAAATAAACCTAATAAACCCTTGGCTAAAAGGCCTCATTACAACAATATCCCCAGCTCTAAAATATTAAATAAACACACAAAATTTACATAACCTAAATCGGGCCCTCTTGTGTGGGGATACATACATGAGTCATGAGGTGCATCATGTTGTTTGCATAACTAAGAACCTTAATTTAGAAGATCAGAAGAACATTGGTGATGCCGCACAATAGAGATGATACCAAAGTTGATGTAGAATGATAGTCAAGAATATCAATAAAACCCAAAGTGATGTGGTGGAAACAAAAAAAAAAAGAAGATAAAAGCCTGGTTTGTAGCCTCTCACCACAAGAACCAAGGAGGTGTTGGTCTCGAACCAACATGCATAAGCCCGAGGAATATCTTCAAAGAAACCAATCTCTGGTTGAAGAGGAAGAAGGCAACAACCGTATTCTCCAATAGCAATTCTTTATTATTTATTATTCAATGTCAAAAGTCAAAACTAAGAGGGGATGTGTCCATTTTATAGCCCACAAGTTGCCTTCTTAGGGTAGGTACAACTTAACAAATCATTCCCTAAAAACAACTTAAAAAATAATGAGAAAGAAATAAAATAAAATCCCCACAAAGAGAAAGAAATAAAATAAAATCTCCCTAAAAGGGAAAAAAATAAAGAGAATAAAATCCCCTAAAAGATAAAGAAATAAAATAAAATCCCCCCAACATGTACTACATATGTAAAATCCCCCCAACATGTACTACATGATCTCTCTTTGCTGTTACATATGTGGGTCCCTCCCACATGTCACATGGGCCTCGCTTCAATTTGGATGTCTACATCTATTGGCATTGGTCCAAAATCTATCGGAAAAGTGTACTTGTTGTGTACTTCAGATAGTCTCTATTCAAACTTTGTCTATGGACATCCAAAGAGGTGATATTTTGAATATTTAGATTTTGATGACAGTGTGTGTCATTTATGATACAGAATGAAAGCTCTGATACTGAAATTTTAGTGTAGGACAGCCTAGGGTTGTTTGATCTTCCTTATATGGGCCCAAAATAATGCTGTTGTGGTGTAAGGCAGAACTTAGGCAATCAAGAAACGAGGTTAGGATCACCCAAATATTCTCAAACTTAAAAAAAAAAAAAAAAAAAGGAATTAGGGAAAAGATTCAAGAAGCAATCCACAGAATTTTAGAAGGAATAAACAAGAAAAAAAGATAAGGAATAGAAGAGAAAGGTATTGGTTTAGGTTTCTGGAGTTTCTGGGTAGATTAGTAAACTTACCAAAATACCCCTGCATACACGTCAGAAGATTCTGAAATTTTATAGGCTAATATATGAGTATAATATGACTCTGCATGCAAATTTTCATGTGATTCTGATGATTAAAAGTATATGAAACATATAAAAAAAAAGAAGTCTGGCTTATACTTCTCTGTGTCACAGAAGTTGAGCAAAAGTTGCAAAACAACAAGAAGTTAAAGAGGAGTTTAGGTAATTAGATGAGATTACTTCAGCAGATTGAGATTAAAGAAAGAAAGAAGGAAAGATAAAGAAGGAGAATGGAGAAGAAAGAATGAAGAAGAAGAGAGAAGTAGGGATCAAGAATATCAAGAACGATTAAGGGGAGAGACTAGAGACTACTATCTCTAGGTGTTCACAGTACCAACCGTGAGATACTAGGTTAAAAAACCAAATTTTTTATTTCAAATATTTAATTCTTTCTTTTACTTATTGATTGAGTCTCCTTTATAGACTCTAAACATAACAAAAATAGACAAGGACTCAAAATAGAAGGTTTTCACATTACCAACTGTGAAATACTAGGTTAAAAAACCAAACTTTTTTTTTCAAATATTTAATTCTCTCTATTACTTATTGACTGACTCTCTTTTATAGACTCTAAACATAACAAAAATAGACAAGGACTCAAAATAGAAGTCCTAGTCTATCTTGGACTCCCTATCACCTAAGACTTCCCAAATAAAATAAGATACCTATTGTAGTGGCTGTCAACCAGCCATTCTAGACACTTGGACTCTTTGACCACTTAAAAATACACAATTAACCTTGGCTGATGTCAACTTTATTTACCCTAACTACAATTGGCATTAATGCCTCATTTCAATATTTCCCATGTACCTAAATCCCCTACTATCCTGGCCTTTAGGCCTTATGACAATCACACCCCAACGTCATCCATGGTCGTCCAACTTCTTCTTTTTTATCCCATATGCTCCCACATCAATTTGTATTCCATCCACTTCATGTATAGAGATCACTTAATGATTTACAATAAAAAAATATTTGCTGATACATTTACCCATCAAACATTTGTGCATGTATAGTTGCCCTTTGCCCTTTTCAGTTACAAGGAAAAATCTCCTCGTCACTGTTGTTTAAATTAAATTAATCTTCCTTGTTATATCTTCACAAATAATGTGTGGTAAAAAATGTTCTGTTTGCTAAAACTTAATTGCACTACCCATGATCCTATGTGTGTATAGCTTTAGGATACAAATACATCTTCGATGCCAGGTATTTGGGCTCTATCTGGTCAGCAGCTATTCAACCTATGTGTGCCTTATGACAATAGCAAATAGATCAATAAACTTTCATTTTATTAGAGTGCTTGCATGTACATGATCTGATTTAAAACGTTACATCCCTTTTTGTTTTTGCTGTAATTTCACATCATGCCGAATTGCTACTAATCCTTTAATTTTAAACAGCTGAACTATGTAATATACCAACACCAAAATTAACCCCATAAGATGATTGTTACCATCCAAGAATCACATTCTTTTAGGCAATTAGGAAAAAAGTACAGCTTACTGTTGAAGTATATTAATTCCTATATCTCCTAACACCTTAAGGTTTTGGGAGAGTTGGTTAATTTACTGTTCACATGGTATCAGAGCCAAGCCAGGTCACAAGTTTGAATCCCCATGAAAGTAAAAATATTATCCTTTTTGGACTTGTACCTGGTTCCCCAAGTGTTCCTAGTAGAGAGCAATGTTCCTCCTGGGGGTTGTTGAAGTATATGAATTCATGTATCTCCAAACACCTTAAGGTTTTGGGATAGTTGGTTAGTTCACTGTTAACACATACAACAGTAAGAAAGGTCTCTACATCAGGTGGTTATATTCGTCTGATCGGATCTGTTAATGGCCCAGGAGCTATGTAACAAGGGCAATGACATAGTTTTTTGGTTGGTGTCTGATACAGATATGAGGTGTGTCATACAGCGACCTCAAAAAGTTAGATACATGGCCATGCCGTATGTCAAAATTCAAGAGACTCAAAAATTAAGAAATATGGAACATTATCATGCATTTTACAAGTTACATTCTTCATTAGAAGATGCAGCTGTTAATCCCATACATAATGATCTACATAAGTACTTTGGGAGTAGATCGTGTCTAGCCATTTCAACAAGATACCGGTCTTGGTATGTGTGGACACAATAAAAATGTTAAAAATAAAGTGTCCTTGTTACTTAGCCTAGGCGATCTCCTGAGCATGCATCCTGGCTGCTTATATGAGGCAACTCAAGTCTGGTATAAATTTTGTACTGCAGTTAAATTCCATATGACTGACAATTATAAGGTTCTACTTTGTTGATGGCCTTTTTTTTGTTGTTATAGGCCTGACAGAATCCTGTGCCGGGACATTTGTCTCACTACCGAATGAACTAGCAATGCTTGGTACAGTGGGACCTCCAGTACCGAATGTGGATGTGTGCTTGGAATCTGTTCCAGAAATGGGGTATGATGCCCTTGCAAGCACACCACGTGGAGAAATTTGTATACGAGGAAATACACTGTTCTCGGGATACTACAAACGTGAAGACCTCACCAAAGAGGTTATGGTTGATGGATGGTTCCACACAGGTTTGTTCATCTCTGCTTCTATATTTTTAAAATTATGTTCTTCATTAGCCTTGCTCATAACGAGCTTTTGTATGCAGGGGACATTGGCGAGTGGCAACCGGATGGAAGCATGAAAATTATTGACCGCAAGAAGAACATATTCAAGCTTTCACAAGGAGAATATGTTGCAGTTGAGAACCTGGAAAACATTTATGCTCTTGTTACAGCTATTGACTCGGTATGTCTCGTATTCTTCTCATATTGACTCGATATATTTCAGGAGGGAGTAGAGGAAAGAAGATCCACTTTCCATTCTAACAGATCTGTGATATCTATTTTCATTCTTTTCTTCATCCTTCTCTGATAAATGAATTTCTTGCTATAATTACCTCAACTCTGCCAATTTTTTTCCTTTATTTCTTTTTCACTGCCAGTTTCAAGCCCAGATATAGGAGGGTTTTGTCAGGTTTGCAGCTGGTATAAAACCTTTTACCCAAACCAAAAAGAGCCGACCCCAGATGGTTGGGATAAGCCTTTGTTGAGTTGAGTTGAAATTAACCTCATTTTTTCCTCCAACTCCTTGAAATAATGTTTTCCCTAATGCTGCTCCTTGTATAGCACACATGCACACACGTGTACTGATACATCATCTTGGGGTGGATTGAAAACAGCTGCCACTGTATCTGCCTTATACACAAACACATCTGACAGTTTGGGAACCTATTTGATGGGTCCCTCCTAGGAGTATCTATTCCAAGAAAGAAGATTTTGGATTATCATAACTATGTGATCTTTTGTCATATTTTGAACCATCTTAAAAAGTTATGATGAACAACACAGAAAAGATTTTCAGATTAAATAGTTATTGCCGACTGGGTCATCTTTTGGTCCGGGTGATAGTCTCTGGTTAAACCTATTGAATGACTGGTCCACAAACCTCTTAGACATGTGCCAAAGTTATAGTGGGGATGGTAGAGTTGTCATCAGCCAGACTTCATTAGTCCAATTTCTTATCCTGTCCACTGTCTCACCAAGAAATTTGTCTACCTTCCATCTGTTTCAGATATGGATTTACGGGAACAGCTTTGAATCCTTCCTGGTTGCTGTTGTCAACCCCAATAAGCAAGCCCTAGAGCGTTTTGCTGAAGAGAACAATATAGCTGGGGATTTTAATTCCATCTGTGAGAATCCCAAGGCAAAAGAATTCATTGTTGCAGAACTCAGGAAGATTGGAAAAGAAAAGAAGGTTTTCCTCTTTTGCTCATGAGTTATGATAAGTTTTCTCTCATTAGGGGGATGAAGGTTTTCTGAATTCACAAATGCTACTTAAAACCTTGATGATCTAACTTATTAGTTGTCTTGGCAGTTAAAAGGTTTTGAATTTATTAAAGCTGTCCACCTTGACCCTGTGCCGTTTGACATGGAGCGTGATCTTCTCACCCCATCTTACAAGAAGAAAAGGCCTCAGTTGCTCAAATACTATCAGGTTAGCTTCTCTTGGTCCTTTCAGGGGAAAGAACATGCCCTTATTACCATTCAGTGCATGAGGCTGATCTGCATATCATTTTGGATGGTTCAACTGATAAATTTATTCTTGGAATGGCCATGGCGCCAAACCATTTTGACCATATGGGGAAAGCAGGCTGATCTGACCTTTGAATTGAATGGTTCTGATAATTTTTAGATTTCAGTTCTGTTTAAAGAATACCCATCTTTATGTTACTTGGCAAGTTAACTTTGATCATCCATGTATTGAACTTCTACCCAACATTATAGTTCTTGAACACTTTTTTTTTCCTGATCTATACCATACACGTTTTCTTTTAATAAGAATGGAATTATGGTTGCCCAAGGCAGCATCTAGCCAGTGCATACCATCACTGATTCATTTATGGATTAACTATTGAATGGACCGTGGCAAAAAGTCACTGATTGTGATCTATAACCAGAAAAAAATTTCTACCAAATGGTGGGTTTGGATCACACAATCAGTACACTACTTTTTGGGTTATTTCCCATTCAACTGTTGCCTCATATTGATCAGGTGTACGCTATAGTTTTTCATGCCTAGCTTACATTGTTCTTGCTCGTCTCAGATGCAACTGTAATGGGGCTGTTTATTTGTTTTTTTTTTTTTGTGTACGTTTACATTTTGTGCTGTTTCTAACCATAGAACTTATGGCGACAGAATGTTATCGACAACATATACAAAAGTGCAAAGTGAGAAACTAGATGCTGGTGAGGCCCATACTGGGTCAAAGTACTTGTTGAGTTCTGGCTTACAAGGTCTTTCTCATATACCTTACTTGATTTGATAGTTACATTTTTCCCTTATGTTCTGACTGTATATGTGTTTATTCAGATATAATGCTGAAATTTAAGTCTAATTTTAATCCATCTGTATGTGGGAAATAATGTAAATGTTCAGCTTTCCCCAAAATTAATTACATTATCTCTGTTATTTAAATTTACTGTTTATGCTAAAAAATGCACGGAGTGCATCAAAACCCAATTAGACTCACATTCTTGAAATTGGATGGGTTCGATCGGCTTATGGTTTTAACAACAGATGCTGTAGTAGTTAGTACGTCGTTTATGGGTACTAGATGGTAGATCCTTAAATCAGGTACGTAGGTAGCACTATATAAATAATGGCTATTATTATGAAATGCTGATTTCATATTTTTTATTAGATCACTTGGCTCAAAAGATTCTTTGTCAAATGGAATGTATATCAGCTTTTAATGATAAATTATTAAAACGGTAAAAATTAGGAAAGTTTGTACTTGTTATTTTAAATCTTAAAGAAAGTGGAGAAACCAAAAACTTGATAGGCTTTAGTTCCCTAAGGATTTGGTAACATGGCATAAATGACCAAGGTCCGAATTGCATGCATGGGGGTGGACACATAAGCATCAAAAAGTGAAAAGAGCCCCCAAGAAGTGTAAATCATTTTTTGGTGCTGATGTGTCTGCCCCTAACGCCAGTTGGACCTTGTTTCTTCAAGAAGGGTTCGTACCTAATCCCAGACTGCTTTAGTTGGTTCTATACAGTATTTAAGAGGCTAGGTTTCCTGGTCAATTTTCATTCTTTGGTGCTATAGCCATTCTTATTTTTCTATTATCAAAAGAAAAATCTATTCTTATTTTTCTGGAAAGGAAAGTGTGACATAAATATATTGAAAAAAAAAAAAAAAAAAAAGAGAAAGAAGAGGAAATACCTTAAGGATTGGGTGTGCCTCCTTAAAAAATGCCTAAGGTCCACCTTGCATCAGAGGTGGACACATCAGCACCAAAAGTGAAAATCACCTCCCAAAAAGTGTAAATCACTTTTTTGGCACTGATGCGTTGGCCCTTGATGCAAGGCAGACCTTAGGCATTCTTTAAGGGAGAGCACCAAATCCCTTGCCCAAGAAAATAAAGATTGGTTTGGGAACACTCTCCTAAAAACTGCTAATAGGGGCAAGCACATCAGCGCTGAAAAGTGATTTACACTTTTTTTTTTTTTTTTTGAGGGGGGGCACTGATGTGCCCACCCCTTAGGGGCGATGGTCAGTGTTAGCTAAGGGGAGCGTTTCCAATCCTCTTTGGAGAAAATACAGCCAGGGATACATAGACTCTGAAGATGATTGTGTCAGCTTCTCTCCTTGTACGCTAACCTCTTTTGGGGGTCAAAGGGGTAGATGCATTAATGCTGAAAGTGATTTACATTTTTTTGACAGCGTATAAATCACTTCTGGTGCTGATGTGCCCGCCCCAATAGAGGTTAGCGTACAAGGGAAAGCGGGCACAATCTCCCCTCCATAAACTCTAATCATCTCCAATGTGAATGAAGAGATATCACGCCGGCATCTACCAGTATGAAGGGTACTTATGTAAATACTTATTGTAACACCCACCTTTATCCATGTGTATTTACTGAGGGTCCAAGCGGACCTCCTCTGTACAAAAAATTTAGATCCTCAGATGTGTTGCGAGCCTTTCAATTTCACTCCTGCAAAGAGAAGCATTTGTCAGGTTCTGGATTTGACAGGGGTGATATTACTCTAGTCAGACTGGGGCGAACCCTTCAGTTCTGAATGGAGAGATAGTTCATACCAATTCAGCACATGACACGATGCGTGACCAAGGATATTTTTGATCAAAATATGGGAATGGGTTTTGTGCACGTACTATAATGGGTTTTGTGCACGTACTATAACTCCCTCTTATCGATGAAATATAATAAGGTTGTGTTTGACAGCCACCAGTAATGGAATCATTTCATTCAAATTCCCTAGGTATTTGAAACCATAATTTGTTGGTTGAAAATGAACTCATTTAGATTCATATTGATTTGTTAATGGACTGATTTTCATTATCATCAAAATATGAATCATAACATATATCATTTTATTTTATAAAAAAAACTTGAGATGACTTCATTTCTAATTTTAGTTATAGCCTGTTTGATAGTCACCTGAAATGTAATCATTTCATTTGAGTTTCCCAAGGCATTTAAAGCCATGAGGTGATGATTTGTAATGAATTAATTCAAATTTATACTGATTTGTTAACTACAATTAGAAATGAAGTCATCTTAGGTTTTTTTTAATTAAATGAAATGACTAATGTTATCAAATCTGAATGGTTTCATTGCAAAACCATCGCATTGTGACTACAAAAGCCTGGGAGCTCAAATGAAATGATTACATTACGGGTGGCTGTCAAACGCAGCCTTAACAAATCATTATAATTTTGAAAGAGTCCAGTTGAACCAATGCCTTGTGGCTACCAATGCCTTGGGATTTTAAAATGAAATGATTACATTATAAGTGGCTTCCAAACACATCCTTAGTATATCAACTCATGTGATCATAGGTTTTTGGGAGAGTTGGTTAATTTACTTCTTAACATGGTATCATAGCAAGGTTTGGTTATGATTTCGAATATCTCAGTAGACGCAATTATTCTTCCAGCACCTAGGTTCCTGTGTTTATTGTCCAAGAGTCCCTCCTCTGGGGGGAGTATTGAAATCTGATAAATATATTAACTTATACCTAAACTAGTACTTTAAGGTTTTGTGAGAGTTGATTAATTTACTTACTATTACCTATGACCCATATGTATTTGCCAAGACATTCTTTATCAGGCATTGTGTCATGCATCCTAGCATGTTGCCTCCCTGTTCAAAGTGGAGATGATTCAAACCTGAATTGTCAATATTTATATAGGATTGAATTATCTCTGAGCTATCACACCAGTCCTAATCAATATATGAGACTTGACAAAGGGTGTCTAGGTAAAAACAAATGGGTCGAACGAGGATAGTATGGTAAATAAACAGTAAATAAGTAATGTTTTTACCAAAGTATCCATTGTCAGGCAACGTGCTGGGTAAGAATTGGCGTGATATCTCCCTATTGAGATGGGAGATGATTCGAAACTCATGTTTAGAATCTTTTGAATCAAGGTTGTATGCCCATGCACAAACCGTCGGATTAGAATCTTTTATTCTCAAAATTTAGTGAGATAAATATTTTTTTTGATACCGATGTATTCAAGCCTCTTAAAACACTTGACTAAGTTCTTGAGACACGTAGACTCCCTGCCTCCCCCAGGAACCAAGTAAATCGGTTTTTTTTTTTTTTAACGCTCGGGCAAGTGGCCGAAGGGGCTAGGTGTTGAACTCAACACCTCTGCTTCCTGAGGCATGATTTGGCCAACTGTGCTACCCTTGGTCAAAGGTGTGAGATAAAGATTTACGATTGTCTATTCCATCTATTTGGATGCCCTGTGCACTAGTTTTTTGCGGTTGCAAAGAGAAAACTATATGTTGAACTTTAATGTTCGTTTTGGTACCTTTTAAAGGAGCTGTAGAAAAACAAATGTTGTTATGGAAAAAAATTAGAAAGAAAAAAAAAATCTATTTGGAACCCTCCTATCCCACAATTTAGTGGAAGGTGGGTTATAGGTGGATTTTCTCACTTAGGCTAGGTTGGAGTAAAGGAAAAGGATCCCATACTACATTTGAGAAGAAATAGTTGGCCTTTCTTATTACAAATCTCTTTAGATTTCGGTACCTTAAAATTCCCATGTCCATTGTCGTGGTTGGTGTTAGAGCTGATATGAGAAAGAGTAAGATTCTAAATAGTGGGGTGTTGATAGCTTCTAGAAGGGTTTTGATAGGTCTCATGATTGGGTGCTTTCTATATCCGCATGCGAATATTCCTTTTTCTCATGAGAACGGGGGAAAAGAGGTTGTTTGGACAAATTTTATCAAATTTTCTGAAGGGGTTTTAATGTTTGTCCTAGAACAACACCTCCACCATCCATGAGGCTTACTGCTTGAAACTATCAAAGAATCAGGTAATCCTTGACAGCTAAAGTTCTCGGTGATTTGATTAAGTATGAAACCCAGAGGTTATCTTTCTTTCCGAAACAAAATGCTTGGGAGAATTTTTTTGAAAGAATTCTAGGTTTAAGAAAATTTTAAATATGAAGACAGTTGATTTGGTTGGTCTTTTTAGAGGTCTTGTTGTTCTTTGGAAGAAAGATGTTAAAATCAAGATTATGGATTAGTGTTCCAGATTCATTGAGATTGAAATTTGTGAAAATAAGGGTATTTTTTTCTAGTCTTGTCTCATTGTGTATGGTGAACCGGATAGTAATCAAAGGCTTAGATTTTATGATGATATTATTGCTAAAATCAAAGGAATTCATAATCCTCTCATCTACATAGGGGATTGGAATTGCTTGTGGTTTAAAGAGGATAAAATTGGTGATGATAGAATTTCTCTTAGGAATTTGGCTAGGACTAGAGACATTCTAGATAAAGGAAATTTGATTAATATGGGTCACTTTGGTCCTAAATTTACCTGGATTACCAGAAGAAGTGGGAGTAAATTTATCAAGGAGAGGTTGTATACGGGGTGGCGAATCCTGACTAGAACTTTCTCTTCCCAAATGCGTGTATTGAGAATTATATCATGGGGGGTTCTGTTCATTCCCCTCTTATTCTTGATACTTGTCTTAATAGGAAATTTACTCCTCACCCGTTTAGGTTCAAGTGGATGTGGACCTTGCACCTTGGTTGTGGCAATCAAGTTGGGAAATGTTAGCATAAGATAACAAATGGAAGTAATCTAGTGAATGTGAGGGATAATCTAAAAAAAATTCCCCCTATGCTGAAAAAATGGAATAGAAATACCTTTGGGATGCTTAGGGAGAAGATTGAATCTAGTAAAAATAAGTTGAAG
>JAOXJP010263997.1:0-20756 GCA_025762735.1 Platanus orientalis
TTTTATAAGTTGATCTTTTACTGCAATATTGTCATTATATATTGTCGATTCTAGATAACTCATAAGATAAAGCTGAGCATGTTTTAATAGAAAAAAGGTTTCTCATATCAAATACATTTGTATTCCCACGATCCTTAATTATATATTTTTCGATTGTATGTTTGGGATGCAAAACATTCAATTGAGTTATAATTTCGAATCAAAGTAAAAATAGTGAAACGAAGCTTAAAAGGGATTCTTGACACCTTGTCATTTTTATTATTGATCATCACTTCTATTATTGGATTCTTGAAGCAATTTTTCATCTAATTTTATTATATAATCTAATTTTCTTATTATTAATTATCGCCAAGTGTTTTATTTCGCTAATGCTTTTTGTATGACACTTCCTTGTGGGATCGACACTTTAATATATATTGCAATAACCGCAAGCATATTTTGAGCGTAACCAAAATGCCTAAACCAGGACTTCTTCTTCTCAACTATGGCTAGGTACTACTTCATCCAACCATCCTTCGCCCCATACTCCCTTGTATTTTCCTAACCACCAGTTGGGAGTCAATTTTTACCTTTATCCTTCTGGCCTCGAGTGCATAGATGAGCCATAGCTCCATGATCATTGACTCATATTTTGCCTCATTATTGGTTGCCCTGAACCCAAATCTGATAGCATACTCAAGTTTACTTTTTTATGGTGTGACTAGGATGACTCCTCCCCCGGCTGCACTATTGGTGGAGGAACCATCCACATGTACGACCCATTCTGCCTAATATGTTTCTTCTTATTACTCGTCTTACACCTCGGTCTCTATTCCCTACGTATAGGTATACTCGATAATGAAGTCCGCGACTGCTTAGCCCTTGATAGTACCTCGAGGGTGGTATTCGATGTCAAATTCGCTCAATTCCACCGACCACTTGACCCTGGAGGTCTCAGGTTTGTGGAGTATGTTCTGAGCGGCTGATCTGTCAAGACTTAGATGGTGTGGGCTTGGAAATAGGACCTTAGTCTTCGAGCAGTGATGATCAATGCAAATATCATCTTCTCCGCCCTCGGGTACCTTTCCTCTACCCCCCTAAAGGCTCTGTTGGTGTAGCATACAGGTGCTTATACCCTGGCTTCTTCTTGAACCAGTACTAAGATCACTGTCCTTTATAACACTAACAAGTATAGGTAAAGTGGCTCACCTTACTTTGGTTGATTGATCAGTGGTAGGCGCCTGAGGTGGTCCTTAAGCTCTTAGAAGGCCCTGTCACACTCTTAGTCCCAGCAGAAAGCTTTCTTTAGCAGGCGAAAAAAGGGACAACACTTGTCTGTGGCCCGAGAGATTAATCTGCTTAACGCGGCAACCCTCCTGGCTAGACGTTGCACCTCCTTTGTGTTTCTGGGAGCTTACATGTCGAGTATGGCCTTTACCTTCTTGGGATTGGCCTCTATCCCCCGTTGAGACACCATAAATCCGAGGAACTTCCCAGTCGACACCCCGAAGGCGCATTTGTTAGGGTTGAGCTTCATCTTATGCCTCCTCAAGGTCTAGAATGTCTCACTCAAATTTGAGAGGTGTTGTCCAGTTTGGAGGCTCTTTGCTAGCATGTTGCCTATGTACACCTCGACGTTCCTTCCAATCTAGTCTTTAAACATTTCATTGATGAGTCTTTGGTAAGTCGCCCCTACGTTCTTCAACCCAAATGGCATAACCCGATAATAATAGTGTCTTCAATCGGTGATAAAGGTAGTCTTTTCCTGATCAGACTCGTGCATCTTTATTTGGTTGTACCCCAAGAAGGCGTCCATAAAACTAAGGGTTTGGTGGCCAGTCATGGAGTCCACCAACGTTCAATCCTCGAAGTGGGAAGCTATCCTTCAGGTAAGATTTATTGAGGTCGGTGAAGTCAACACACATGCATCATTTCCCATTCGGTTTTTTCACCATAACCACATTTGCCAACCAGTCGGGGTAGTGGACTTCCCTCACAAAGATAGCCATCAATAATTTCTCTACCTCTTGTGTAATCGCCTGGTTCCACTCTAGAGCAAAGTTTCTCTTCTTCTATTTTACGGGCCTCAAGGCCGGGTCCACATTCAGCCTATGTACAGCCACATAGGGATCTATTCCTAGCATATCTTCATGTGTCCAAGCGAACACATCCTGATTTCTGATAAGAAAGTCTCATAGTTGAGCTTTGAATTCTCCTAACAGGTCAGATCTTACTCGAGTGACTCTGTTTGGTATGCCGGGATTGAGGGTAACGTCTTCTAATTATCCTTCAGGTTCTACTACTACTCAAGCCCTCTTATCTTAGACCTCTAGGCTGTCGATTGACATGTTTTCTTTTAAGGTCGGCTCCCCTTTTAACGAGGCCATATAGCACTCCCTGGCTACCACTTGGTCTCCCTTAACTTCCCCGACTTCCCCCTTGATTAGGAAGCGCATCAAGAGATGGTAGGTTAAGGTAACTACTTTAATTCGATTAAGCATCGGCCTCCCTAAGATCACATTGTAAGCAGAAAGGTAGTCCACCACCAAGAAATTGACCACCCGGGTCAAGCTGACAGTTCCCAACGGCAGCAACCTATTGCCTGTAAACCCGCCTAGGGGTGTGTGAATAGGCTTCACCTAGTCTCACCCAATGCACATTTGATTAAAGGCCAGGAGGTAGAGAATATCTACCAAACTACCATTATCAATAAGGATATGGTGTGTGATATAATTGGACATGACCAACGTCACCACCAGTGCGTCGTCATGTGGCTAACTTACCCCTCAGGCATCTTCTGCAGAGAAGGTGATGGGGGGATGCTCTGCTTTTTGAAACTTGGTTGGCCTCTCTGTCATCATTAATTACCAGTCTCTCTCTGAGCAAATCTACCTCATGTGTGATCTCGCTGAGCTGGATTCTCCTCCCCTGGTGAACCCTCCCGCTATTACCCTTATCTCCCCGATTAGTCCTTCAGGTCTTCTCTCTTGTCGAGCAGAAGGGTCTTGACGGGTGTTCTCGTGCCTAACTTGTTGCCACTACGATAAATCTCTGTAATTGCCCATGTTGAATGAGGGCTTCTATTTTCTCCTTCAAGTCAAAGTAGTAGTTAGTGTCGTGGCCATGGTCCTGGTGAAAACAACATTACTTGTCACGGCTTCTCTTCTCTGTGGGGGCGTGGATCCTCTCAGACCATTTGATGCTCGGGCCATCCCTGATGTGGAGGAATACTTGTTCTACAAGTGCATTAAAAGGGGCATAGTTTTGAAACCTACATGGGGGGAGATTGACCCGTGGCCTTATCCCATGGTTGCCATTGCCTTCTCTAACCTGTTCGCCTCTGTCTTCCCGCGGTGTTTGTTGCTGCTCCCTCTTCCTCTTGTCGGGCTATGGGTTGGGTCCAACATCCCGTTCTCGTCTGGTGCTGAGGGTATCCTCAACATTTATGTGTTGCTATGCCTTTACCATGAGGTTGGCCATACAAGACGACAGGTTCTTAGATAGAGAGAACAAGAATTTGGAGGGCAACAACCCCGCCATCAGAGCAGCCACGATCATCTTTCCCTTGGCATCATCTACTTATAGCATTTCTCTGTTAAACCTGAACATATAGTCCTGTAGTGATTCCCTCTTGTTTTGCTTGATATTCAAAAGATAGGCGGTCAGCTTCCAGTGCCTCTGATCGTTGATAAAATAGCCGATAAACTACCGACTTAGTTCTATGAAATTTGAAATACTGTTGGGTTTCAACCGACTGAACCAAACCCTAGTGGACCCCTTAATTATAGTTCGAAAAGCTTGGCACATAATCTCCTCAGGGGTCACCTAGAAGTTCATGTGTGTCTTGTAGGCCTCCAAGTGATCTAGTGGGTCATTGCTATCATTGAACATCTCCTTTTGTAGCGGTTTAAACTTGTCAGGGAGGGGTCGAGCCATTACCTCTGAGCTGAAGGGATGGTCCATTCTCTAGATTAGCTCATCAACGATACCGGGGCCTTTCGTTTTAAGGCTTCCTTCATTATCGCCATCTCTTTTCTCACGTCCTCCATCTTTTCCTCCCAAGAGCTTGGGATGCGAACCCTTTCTTCCTAGCTACTTGCTTCATGAAACTGGGAGGCCAAGATGCTTAGAGCTTCATATTCATGTCCTTGGTCATGACTTCAGGCTAGAGGGGCGTGAGACCCTGGCCGCCCTGTATCACCATCGCCTGGTGTGGTCCTCCAGCCTCTCAATTCTGTATTATCTCCTGATTCTGCTCCATCAACAGTTGCACATTTGTCATCAACCCCTAAATCTTCTACTCAAGCACGTCTACCCTTGGGGTTTTGGGGTGTGCCCCATTGGAGACAAAGGTTTCTAGTCCATTAACTCCATTAACCTGGTCGTGTTGAGCCGTCATCGATCTGGTTTTGATCATGTAGACCTTAGGTTCTGTCGAAAAATGAAGAGTTCCCACAAATGACGCCAACTGATGGCGTATCAATTTCACCACCTCCTTTACGCCATTCAGATGGTCCCATGATCGACCTAGGTCCTTGATAGGGCGGGTTCTGCATACATAATATAATGAAAGGTCAGGAAGCTAGCGTCGGTAGGGTGCCGACTTCTAGCTCTCCAACGACTAAGTCAGAAAATAGGGGGACTGTTGGAAGTGGAGCTCTCTCCTATTGGGGTTTCTGATTTCTCATGCTTAAAAGATGAATTAGCACCCATATTTATAGGCTTGAGTGGTGGCGTATCAGGGCGGATCTCGCATGTCGCTTTCTTCCCATGTTCTCGCATGTCGCTTTCCCCTATGTTCTCGCGTGGCACTGTTGCCCACGTTCTTGGCCACGTCTCCCCAGCCTTCTTTGTCCTTTTCTTAGAATTGACAGATTTATTGCAAAGAATATTCTTTCCGAATAATAGTTTTTAGATCATGCCTATCTTTAGGTTGAGTCGGTCGAGGTCGTCTCCTCTCAACAGTCGGGGGGTCACCAAGAACCTAGGAGTCCCAAGGGCCTCTAGTGGTCTATTGGGTACTTTGAGTGATAGTCAAGGTTATTAGTGGGATGCTCAGGGTCAAGTACTGAGGGATGATTCCATCTTTTTGGTCGAGCGTTTTGGTGTCTGGCAAGTCGGGGGGTCTAGGGCTGGCCCCCTCGAAACTTTCTAGGTTAGTCCATCTAGGGTCGGGGTTACACTGGTTAGTCGACACTGACTAATAGGGTTCCCAGTGTAGTTTTCCCCATCAGATCCTAAAACAAATGCAAAGGTAGAAGGAAAGGTGATGATTGATTTTACAGTTGAGAAGAAAAAGAAGAGGATAACTTACCAGAGATGAAGGAAGTGATTGTTGAAATTTGGTGAGCATTGTTCTAGGCACCAATCGTAGAGGCTAGGGTTGAACAGCAATGACAACTATGAGGAGGGGTGGGTATTTTTTCATAGGAGAGGAAACCACCAACGAGCGCATGAAGCTTTCTTCTGGATTTGATTTATGAATCAGACATTTTTAGAAGGAAATGGAAATTGCCTCAACAAAGCAATGAAAAGATTCTGGCAGAGTTGCATGCCTCCCAATGGAATTCTAATCGACAAAACACCTCAAAGATGTCCCATCTCAGGAATCCATGCCCCCAATCCAGCGAATTTACCCCAAATCAGGGCCATCAGACGTAAGCTAAAGTGTTTGGTTCAAATTCTAAAAGGGAGCTGCTAATTGCACCTCATAAATTTCTAACCTCACCTCAACATTTTTTTCCTTTTATACCCATCCCCACATCCCTCTCCTACCTAAAACACCCTTCCCTCCCACACCTCCGGCGGCTACGACGCCTCATCTGGGAATTGCAACACCCCCTCTCCCTTCCCTCTCTCTCTCTCCCTCTCCCACACTCCTCTCTCTTTCTCCCTCTTTCTCTTTCTCTCTCCCTCTCCCGTACTCCCCCTCTCTCTTTCTCCCTCTTCCTCTTTCTCTCTCCCTCTCTCCCCTCTGACAACCCTCATCCTCTCTCTCCCTCCCTCTCCCGCACTCCGCTCTTTCTCTTTCTCCCACTTCCTCTTTCTCTTTCCCTCTCTCCCCTCCGGCACCCCTCCTCCTCTCTCTCTCTCCCTCTCCCACATTCCCCCTCCTTCTCTTTCTCCCTTTTCCCCTTTCTCTCTCCCTCTCTCTCTCTCCCTCCTTCCCTCCCCATTTTTTTCACTATTCGGCTGCTGTTACCAAGTAAGGTAAACCTCGCTCGGCCAACCCAGCCGAGCAAGGCCTACCCCGCTCAGACAACCCAACCGAGCAAGCGGGAATAATGCCTGCTCAGTTAGACTGGCAAAGCGGGATAGGCCTTGCTCGGCTGGACTAGCCGAGCAAGGGTTGCCTTACTCAGTAGCAATAGCCGAACATGTAAAAAAAAATTTTAAAAAGAAAATCGTTACCTCTGGGTTGCTGTCGAGGGACTGCCGGCTTCAAAAACATAGGGGTGTGGTGGAGAG
This sequence comes from Platanus orientalis, assembly GCA_025762735.1. Lineage (NCBI taxonomy): Eukaryota > Viridiplantae > Streptophyta > Magnoliopsida > Proteales > Platanaceae > Platanus > Platanus orientalis. The sequence goes on from JAOXJP010263997.1 coordinate 6,448, forward strand.
GGGCCGTCACTGTCGCCGGCATCGAAAAAGGGTGGGGTTTGAGCAAAGGAGGGGATGGGTATTTTAGGTAAAGGAAGAAGTTAGGGAAGGGTATAAAAGGAAAAAAAACAATAAAAAAATTTAAGTGAGGTAAGTTCAGAAATTTGTGTGGTGTAAATAGCAGTTCCCTTCTAAAATCTATAATTAGAATCATGGCAAAATCAAAGGAACTGCTACTCGCACCTCATAAATTTTTTTACTTCACCTCAACATTTTTTTTCTTTTTATACCCTTCCCTTCATCCCTCTCCTACCTAAAACACCCTTCCCTCCCATACGACCGGTGGCTGCAACGCCTCGTCCAAGAATTACAGCACCCCCTCCTCTCTCTCCCTTTCCCATACTCCTCTCTCCTTTTCCCTCTTCCTCTTTCTCTCTCCCTCTCCCGCACTTCCCCTTCTCTCTTTCTCCCTCTTCCTTTTTCTCTCTCTTCTCCCGCTTCTTTTTTCTCTCCTTCTCTCCCCTCTGACAACCCTCCTCCTCTCTCTCCCTTCCCTCTCTCTCCCTCCCTCTCCTGCACCCCCTCCCTCCTCTCTCTCTCTCCCTCCCTCCCTCTTCATTTCATTTTTTTCCTCTGTTCGGACTGTTGTTGCTGAGCAAGGCAACCCCTGCTCGACCAGCCTAGCCGAGCAGGCTAGAGCAGTGCCTGCTCAACTAGGCTAGCTGAGTAGGGGTTGCCTTACTCAATAACAATAGCTGAACACGTAAAAAAATTCAAAAAAAAAAAATCGTTACCTCCAGGTTGCTGCTGAGGGACCGCCAGCGTCGGAAAGATAGGGGTGGGGTGCCGAGGGGCCACCACCGTTGCCGACGTCGGAAAGGGGTGGGGTTTAAGAGAAGGAGGGGAGGAGTATTTTAGGTAAGGGAAGGAATTAGGGAAGGGGTATAAAAGGAAAAAACAATAAAAAAATTTAAGTGAGGTGAGTTCAGAAATTTATGTGGTGTAAATAACAATTCCCAAAATCAAAATCACTCTTACTTTACTGATTCTGTATGAATGAACAAAAACATAAAAGGAGCTTACCTAAACTTAATCTATTTTGCTTGCAAGGCTAATGACAGAACACACACTATTTGTGGAATCTAATGGTTGAAATAATAGGTAAAATCAATTTCCAAAAATAGGTAACCAAACGGGATTCTGGATTCTAACAATCGGATTCCAAAATCTGATTATGAGAATGATTATCAAACTCAATATTCTAATTCTAAAATCTGAACCGAACACTTCCTAACCTTAGTTATATACTAACTCAATAATTCAATTAGCATATGCATATGTTTTGCAATGCGTCTGGCTGAACAAGATAAAGCATGCATATATTTAGCAATGAGCCCGGCTGAATAGGATGGAGCTTGATACATCCTAACTTGGCGAATTATAGGCCCAAATCTCCATTGATAATCATATATCCACCATCCTCAGTGGCCATTAGTGGTGATTCGAGGCTGCCCTTTGAAGTTTTCTTTCTTTCCATGTTTTTCCTTGGGTTCTGAAGGTGTGGATCAAAGAGTTGAAGCCTGTCACTATCTATTCTCGTATTTGGGGTGCAGGACTTACAAATCTTTGGCTGCATAATCAATGTTCATCCATTATGAAACCATAAAAACTTCACATTCTTGTTGTAATCTATTGGTCAAAAGGCATATGTACAACAATATCCCTATACCAAACTCACCATTGAAAAGTGGTGGGTATCGCATAAATTGGATTGTTTCTATGCCATTCCAACAGGAAATGGATGCTTTTCCACGAAATTTTTTTAGTGATATAGCTTAAAGCATCTCAATATATGCAAAAAGAAATGAAATTTTCCTAAGTACAAAACTTTGCTCAAAGTAATATATATATACTTGCTCTTAGAATTATATTTAGTTTATGGGCTCGTGGGTATTATTACGTTCATGGCAATATCTTAAGCACGTGAATTTTCTTAGTCTGAGGAGTCATATAACAGCTCATGGGATTCTAGGTGTTATATTGTTCATGAAATTTCCAAGTGATATAGTTTCATGAATTTTCAGATTTTATGTCATACAAAATTCCACGTGTTATAAATAATTTGTGGAATTTCTAGGCTTTATATAGTTCGTTGAATATTAAGATTTTATACAATTCGAGGATTTTTCCTATGCTCATGGAAATATGAACCTTAATTATGTTTGTCACAATTAATAATTCTTGATATGCATGTGGCATTTTTTACCTATAGCATTTATATTGTTTGTAGCATTTATAATGCCTGTCACTATGTTACTATGGGCTCAAATCATTTGCCCCTTGTCTTAGATACTATTCTGGGGCCCCCTTTTAAACCTTGCCCTTTCAGGTTTGAATGGATGTGGACTAGCCATCTCGGTGTAGTGGTCAAGTCTAGAAAGGATGGAAAAAAATGTTGATAGGGGTAGAGTAGAAAACATCATAAAGAACCTTATCCATCCCCCCTCTTCAAGAAATGGAATAAAATCACCTTGACAATATAAAAAATATAATCTCCAAGAGTAAAACTAAATTAGGCATTTTTAGCCATGCTATTCCGATGATAAAGTCAAGAAAGAGATGAGAGAAGAGGAGAGTAAACTTTTTAAGGTTCTTGCTAAAAGGAGATCTTTTGTGCTCAGAAAGCTAGTTGGCTCAAATGGGAAGACAAAATTCTAAATTATTCCATATTTCTACTATTGAGAAGAGGGCCCATAATATAATTATCTTTTAAAGAATGAGAATGACCATTATTGGATTAGTGGTGATTGTGGAAGCAAATTTCTGGTTCATAATCGATGGACTCAACCCGCTTGTCCTGGTTCACTTGGAGCCGGCCAAGTGAGGGGTCTAGTTGGAGTCGAGGTCTTAACTGGGTGAATCTCCTGCCAATGTGGTACCTGTCAATGGACCTCCAACAATCTCCAACAATCAAGTTAATAAGGCAAGGTGGAAGAAAGTTCAGCAATGTTCTATCTCATACCTGGGGGACAAGGGTTACCCTTCCTTTATAGAGTTGGTTGGTTCTTGTTCCTTTATTCATGGAATTTCATATACCAGCTGTTTTGATCTCTTCTTATCGCATTGGGGAGTTTTTGAACTGATTTAGTTATCTCCCTTGACCTTCTTTTGATTTATCCTTCGCAAAGGACTTTCGGTTGGAATCTCCAGGATAATCTTCAAGGGTGAGTCTACTTAAGATGGATCTCCGGCCTAGACTTCATGTTTGGATATATTTTCAAGTAGGAATTGTTTTATTGTTGACATGTTCAACGTTTCTAGCTAGTGACAAAGCTCTGTTGGATTTAGACTGGTACTTTTCTGCTTGAGTCGGGTTTGAACCAGAACCTGAGTTAGTTTGGTTAAGTGGTACCACGTGTCTATTTGTGATTGGTGAGATATTTTTTTCCTACCACAGTTGCCTCCCTAGTTCCTCATTTCTTAAGATTGACAAGGAATGGAGAACTATGTGGCCATAACATCTTTTCATCGCAGATTTATGTTGATGGATGTTTCTCTACCAGGGATGTTTAAGAAGATCTTCTGATCTTGAGTTAGCTTGAGATGGTCATCCCTAAATTTCCTATGTATAGATCCTAGAGGGGGTGAATAGGATTATTAAAAAATTATTTTTAGATTGCCCCAAATTCAATTGTTACTTAATTGATTAAATTGTCCTGATATTTAATTGCAATTGAATTGTGCACATAGATACGAATATGTTCAATTATTCTATAAGTGAGATTAATTCAATATGTTTAATGCTTAATAATGTAAATGATAAATGAAAAAGCAAACCACAAGCAATCACAAATGTACACACGATGTATAGTGATTCGGCATAACGGCCTACATCCACTCTCAAAAGCTCACCACCGAGCTATGTAATTTTATTAAGATTGAAGCTGTTATAATCAAGGATAAAATTAACAAAAACCTAATCTACTTGCCAAGAAAACTACACTCAGTGTCTCTAGCGGGTGTGGTCTATGGTCTACTCTTCTGATGTCTCCGACGGAAGAGCTATGGGTCTGTACTACCAGTGTCTCTGGCGGTAGTGCCAATTCTCCCGGTGTCTCCAGCGGGAGTGGTATCAATAACTTAATTAAAAAATGAAGGCAAAAATTACCTCTTGAAGGTTGATGTTGCTTTTACTCACAAGATGGGGTTGCTCATTCTTGAGCAAGATGTGACTTAAGATCCCCAAAGCTTCTTGATTGGCTCCTCAAGGTAGTTGAGCCAAAACCGGTGGGTTGGTCATTCTTGAGCAAGGTGTGACTATAGTACCCACTTTTTCTCAAGGGTTAAGACAACCCTTGGTAGCTTCCACTTGATGATTTGCTTTAGTTGAAACAAGGTGGAAGTAGGGAATGGTCTTTTGGGTATAAATTTTCGTATCTAGGCTTAGAGAGATCCCTAATAGAATAGAGAGTTGAATCTCTCACAAATTTCCTAAATTAAGAGCAAGAGAGTTGTGATTTTAGTTCATGACTATTACCTTGCTCATTTGAGTTCATCTTCATATATATTGGATGAAAATGATTCATGTCCATTGGATTAAAATATTCCCAAACGGTCAAAAGATCTAAGCCATTGATTAGAAACGATTTTTTAAAAATTAGACCGTTATATAGTGTTTCCGCAACTTTTGTAGCATGAACAAAAACATGGTTTTTTTTTAATTGTGGAATCTAAATGGAAGAGTTTAATTTAAGATGAGTTTTAAAATAAGAAAAAATAATAAAGAGAATCCATTTTTACATTAAAAAGAGGAGAGAGTGTCACATGCAGGACATGAGTGTTATGAGGGAGAAATGTTTTTGAGCTGTGAGATAATTTAGGAGTAGAGAAATTTTTGGATTAGAGAGAGATAATTTAGGGGTGAATAAGGCATTAATGAGAAAGGAGTGGATATGAGACGTTTTGGAAAAAGGAAATAAATTAAGGAGTATCTTTAAAATAGGCATTAATATAAAGAATGATGGAGAGAGAATTTGACATGGAGAGAGGTGCCACGTTTGCATCCCTAGACTGTCTCTTAATATTCCAATTTTAATAGGAAATCTAATTAAGAGACAATAAAAGAATAATTTTAGGTTGATAAAAAAAGGAAGATAAAGAGAGAAATAAGAACACAGTTGGGTAATGATAAAAGTAGAGAATTTGTTTTGGTAATCTATTGATACACTAATTTAATTAGGAAATTACCTGATCAAAGATTTAATAAATTCTAGCAGTAGAGGGAGAGTGGAGGACATAAAAATGTAGAAGTTTAGAGAAATTCTACGGAGTGAGAGATTTTATGGAACTGATCTACAACGCTAAATTTTTGCGCCAGGCTGGAGCCCCATGAGCACCACCCTCCTTGTCAATACCTGACGCCACATGGTGTCCCATGAATGGTGGCTCTAGCCCGACACAAAAATTCAGCATCAAAGAGGATATGAGTCTGATTTTATGGAGATTGGAGAGTTAGATAGGAGAAAAACATTAGAAGAGAGAGAAAGGGAGGGTGTTTTGGGAATAAATGAAAAAAATAATATTTAAAGTGTCCACGTGGATGAGAGAGAAAGTGGCATGAGGCTACTGTATGATATATGATACTCTTCTAAGTTGTAAAGGAAATTACCAAGCGATAAGAAAAAGGGATGGACTAGTAGCACCCCCAAAAGTACTCACCACACCCCCATCTCACCAGCCCCCTTTTTTCTCATCACACCCCATCCCTACTAAAATACCCTTGCAACCCTAAACCCCTTATCTCCCTCTCTTTTCCTCACCACATCCCCCATTCTCTCTTCTTCCTCTTTTCTCTCCTCCCCTATGTAAAACCACCTCCATTTCCTCTCTTATCTCTTCCTCACTTCTCTCTTCTTCCTCTCTTCTATCTTCCTCCCTTCTTCCTCTTTTCTCTTTTTATCTTCCTCCTCTCTTCCCGCCTCCGGCCACCGCCACCACCATCGTTGGACGACCTTCCTTGCCGCTGTCGCCTCCTTTGCAGGTAAGTGTTCTTTTTTATGAAATCGAGTCTCGTTCAGAGGTACAGGTCTGAACATACTTGATTCCGTTCGAATCTGCAGGTCCGAACAAAACCAGTGTTGTTCAGACCTGCAGGTCCGAACGAAAACCAGGTATATTCGGACCTGTACCTCCGAACAACACCCTAGGTAAAAAAATATTTTTATATATTTGTGTTTTTTAAAATATTTTTAGTTTACGCACGAAAACCAAATGTGTCATTCCTTTTCTATCTTTTTTTGAGGGCTAATTCGGTTTATTATAGATATAGATGCTAGCACTTCCCGTACATCTCGTGTACCACCACGACATTGGCCAGGCAAAGTCGTGGTGCCCAAAGGTTTAGAGCATCCACTGAAGCATCATAAGCATTAGTGTCTCGTTAAGTAGATGACAACTTAGCTTATTTATATACCGAAGAGGATGAGGCTTCTGTTCTTGGAGCTCCTGAAGACCCTTATAATTGAGCTTCAGGCCACACATTGTTGCAACAATCTAACGATGAGATGTATTGCAAATTGATTATTTTCATTTATTATTGTTATAAAATGTCATTAATTTTCAATGTTTATATTTATTATTGTTACTAACACTATTTGTTTTGATTGCAGGAGCGAGAACCGCTTAAATGCTTATCTCATAACCAAAAGATTATGAGTGGGTGTTTGAGATATTTAATCCTCCCAACGAGATGTTCCTATTAATGATCGATACTTTCGACCTGTACCCCTTGATCACAACATCGTACAGGTTTGTGAACAAGGTACTAGTGCCAGCGTTTATGGAGAGATGGTATCCAGAGACTAATACTTTCTACATGTCGTTCAGGGAGATGACCATTACCTTGAACGATGTCTCATCTTTACTTGGGATTCTGGTTGTTGGTCGGGCTGTCTCAATTTATGAGGAGAAGCCATCATTGGGGGATGCGGTCACCTTAGTGTATACCCAACTAGGAGTGTCGCCCCAGCATGTGAAGGAAGAGCTTCAAGCCGTTCAGGGTATGTCTGTGTGGTTGAAATGGCTGAGGACTATGTTTTGGAATGTGAATAACGAATCTGATCCGGCTTGGATTGAGTGTGCAACCAAGGCTACGCTATTCATTGACAAGTCTTCTATGCGGGTGCCAATTACGTATTTAAAGCTATAGACAAATCAGTGAGAAGTGAAGGACTATGCATGGGGTGTTGCGGCCCTAGCTTATCTCTATCGTCAGCTAGAATTGCGAGTCGGGTGGGTGTAAACCAGATGGCCAGGGTTCAACACACTGCTTGAGGGTCCAATTTATGAGCACTTTTCTCACTTCACACCTAATCACAACCTATCATACACCAAAAATGAGCCACAAGTTTACAGATGGACTTCGCGGAAAGAGACTAGGCCACTTGGAGAGAACATGTGGATCATGTAGGAGACACTTGACGCATTAAGCTTTAATGAGGTATTCCATTAAACATACATTTGTTTATGTCAGTTATGTAGATCTTTACTTAAATTATATAGATTTAACTATTACCTCGATTACTTAATTGGCATTCATTTGAACTTGTTTCTGCAGGTGTGTTGGACCCCATACGAGGACCTTGGCTTCCGAGCACAATATCCATTTATTGATATTACATTCGATCGTGACACGCTGAAGTGCCTTGATTTGGTTAAGCCTTACCATCCAGACCGGGTGCTGAGATAGTTTGGTCGGATCTAGTACATTCCTTCCCCTTCATTGGCCCCATAGAAATTTTTGTGCAATGTCTATCCCAATCAGTATCGGGTGAAATATCCGTACATTGATAGGATGTGGGAAAGTTAGGATAATCACATGCTCAGCAATAGAGCATGATCAGATGAAGTTGCATTTCTTGAAGAGTGTACTTTGGAGTACATGCATTGGTATGCACGTGTGTCCCACCCGTATGTGCAGAACCACGAGTTCCGATCCAAGTATGATGCCGGTTAGTCCTCAAACACTAGCGCACCCTTGATGTCAATTGATCCACGTCATCTACATGCATTGGGGCTTTTGGAACCTATTGTCAAATGTGGTGTTGGTTCTACACCTTCAAATGACATGTTTCATGCGATTGAGGAGACTGTACACCTGCTTCATGACATTTCATTAGATCCAGTTGCTGCTCCATAGGATACAAGTGCTCCAACTACTTTCGATATACGCACTTTCTGCACTTTCTTCCGCAAGTATCGTAATGATAGAAATTGGAGATGAGTGAAAGAGAGAGAGACATATGTAAACATAAACTTTTTTACCAATGAAGATACATTTTACCCCGCACTTTATGTATTTTGTTTATTAATATTATTTATTGGTAGATTTGCTTGAGATGCTTAACTATCACACTTTACTTGATGTGCAACTGCAAACCATTCACAATTCCTTAACAAAAAAAAAAAATTTGACACATTAAACTGCTTCCACTTCAAAGTTGGAAATTAAAGGGAGCAACCCGTATCCCCCTGAAACAAATGTGATACACACTAAGAGAATAAAAAATGTCAAAGTTTGTAGGTTATAAGCTCCCTCAACAAAAGCAACATGTGACAGTCACAGTTCTAACAGAGCTGACAATGTTCGGACCTGAAAAATTTGAGCATACTTGGGTCTGTCTATACCTCCATATTATTTAAACATATAAACTTGGGTCTGTGCGCAAAATAAACAAACCCAAAAAAAATTTAAAAAAAAATTAAACAAAGTTGGGTTTCTTCAGACTTGGAAATCCGAACATAACAAGTTCTACATCTCTATATTATTTAAACATATAAACGTGTGTCCGTGTGATAAACAAACAAACCCATAAATAAAAAGTTTGAACAGAGCTGGGTTTGTTCAAACCTGGGTCTGTTTAAACCTGGATCTCTAGGTCCAAACAGACCCAGGTTTATTCAAACCTTCAGGTTCAAACAGACCCAGCTCCCCAGGTACGTTCAAACTTTTTTTTATGGGTTTATTTATTTTGCATGCAGACCCAAGTTTGTGTGTTTAAACTTTATTATAAGATATAAGCATTTTCCCTGCAAGCAATTGAGACCAAAATGTGGGAGTTTATGATATATCTTGGCTAGGTTCAGAATGCATGATAGTAAAAAAAAACCTCTCATAAAGGCATTAAACTACAACATATCTTTATTATAAAAGAACCGTTAAACTACAATCACTGAATACATCAATCGTCTAAATCTAGAGTCTCTTATGTAGCAACATCCAAACTAATGTATCTGAATTTTAGTATCTAGGGTTAATATACTGGAAGCTCTCATCCAACTACAATGAGATCTTGATACCGATACCAATTCGTCGTTATAGGGGGAATAGGATGATCAGACAATAAGATGACCTACAAAAAATATGATAACATTACATAATGTTCAAAATAATTGGAATAACATCTTAGAATGGTGACAACAATTACCTGGATGACATGATTTTCATTCACAAATCCAATAACAAGTTCTTGACAAGTAGTTGCAGACAATGAAAGTGATCTAAGTGGTAGAAATGTTAGGCATTGTTGCATGCTCAAGTGATATAAGACCACATTGTAACATGATGCTATGAGATATCTGTAGTCAGACATGATCATCCAATAGGCATATCCTAGGCAGTCATCAAAGCTTGATAGTAGTTGGACCATTTCATCAACTCATTCACGAGTTTTGTATGTCTGCTTATAATGTGATAGATGACTTTACAACTCGTTTAGCAAATCCATTCTTATTTCCCGCCAATCATCTTTGAGCTATCCTAGTAATCTAGTAATTGTCCTGAATCCATAATTTTCGTCAGCCGCCGCATCTCTTGTTATTTCAATATAAGGCCTTAACCCTGTGGAAAATGCCTGAATGAATAACATTGATCTTTGTTTCGTCACTAGATGGATTCAAAATACCTACAAAATAAACAAGAAAATATAATATGTTAAATAAATGAACACATCATAATTTACATTGTTATTAAAATATTGATCTTACCTTCTCCTTCGGTCTCCTATGAGGTTCTGGTCACTAGGATTGCAGTGGAGTGTCAGTCGTACTTGTAGTTATAGGTGGGGAATGACTCTCCTGCACTGAAGATAAAATTTCAAATTCAGACAGTTTATGTCATGTAGATGTGTCAATCTTCGCGTGTGGGCAACCTCGTGTAATTGTTTTCACCTCTGGTTCCATCAGATGTGAATTGTTTGACACTATTATCTCTCTCAACTTCTTCAGCATCTGTAACTTTCTTGTGGGATTGTATTCATTGAACTGCTGCATAAACATATGTAAGTCATCAATCCAAATGTTGCCTTGACTAGGTTAAGGTACTTAGCATGTCAAGCTTACGCCAATGCGAATGTGTAGAATCAAGGGAAATTAGGCGACATTCCCTCATGTACTGTGTAATCTCATATGCGCATGACAACCCGTATGTGCATCGACAAACACAACCACATATAATAATATCAACACCAACAAAGTTAGCTCGCTTCACCTTAAACAAAACTATCTTCATCGCTTTTATAGAAATGTTGCCTCAAAGCTCTTTAAATTCGGAATGCTTTAAGTTGTGTTGGACAACTATCTTACTTTTCTTGAAAGATGCTTTAATGCTTATATGCTGCAACTCAAACAATATATGTATAATAGTCTAAAAGGACTTAAAATCCCCTTTACTAGATCCGAGTTGCCTCTTTAGCTTTGTATGCGCACTCTCAACCCTATTTGTTGTAATTGTCCCAAAAGTGCATCCATCAATCTGTCCAAATAACTACAAATTTATCTCTATATACATCTAGCCAATTGCTTTGCATATCTTCAATTGCATCCAGATACATATTGAATTTATGATTCAATGATGAGAGATTTTGAAAGTATTATTCTTCTGTTGCTGGCAACATTAATAAATTTCAACTCATGATGAACTTGTCCTAGTTCTCTTTTGTTAAAAACATTTTCTTACACTTCGCAAGAACATTCCTAATGATGTGCCATCTACACAATAAATGTGTAGCAGTAGAAAACACTGTAGAGATTGCATTAATTAAAGTCACCTCCCTGTCCGTCACAATAACATTAAGGATGAGTACTATTACCAATCGCATCATGCAAAACACTCAGTGTCCATGCAAAGTTATTTTCTCTCTCATATTGGAGATATACAAAGAATACAATGAAGGTCATGTCAGTGAATGTCAATCCAACAATCTCTAAAAGGGGCAAACGATACCTATTTGATTTATAGGTGTAATCCATGATCAAAACATGTGAAAATGCACGTAGCAATTCCAAACTAACCAGATATGGCCAAAACAAATCAATCACGGTCTCGGTATCATCAATTTATCTATGACACTTAATTTATCCATGCTCTACCAATTGTCCCAATAGTTGTTTCATTTGAGATCTCTCATCCTTCTCTGTTGTTCTATGTCTCTGTCATGCATTGTATACTGTCTTCATTGTGGTAACATTTAAGAAGTCTCTTTGTTTCAGTGCAGCCAAAATATCTTTTAGTCATACCATACTTTTGGACATGTCAACCATTAACGAAGTCTCTTATTGTGACAGTCTTCCATCATATGAATGTCCATCGAAATGATTTGCAGCCGAATGATTATACACACCACAAACTACTAACAAAATCCAATCATCATCAATGGGTAACTTTTTACCCTTAAATTCAAATAGACATCCACATTTCTTGGTACCTAACCCCTCATGTTTTTTTTTTAAATCTTGATTCATATCTTTCTTAGGCTCTTTGTACACTCCTCTCACATGCAAGGGTAATTCTTGGTTTCTTTGAGGAAGCACCATAATCTGACTTCTTAGTGACAATTACGAAACCGTTTTTTCACCTAACCTCGGTTGCCCACTTACATAAGTTTGCTCGACTCTTGAATATCTATAAAAAATTAATAACATAAAAATCGAAGTACAATAACTCAGAAAATCTTCGCACAATAACTAAAAAAAAATCAAAAAGATTTATCTCATGCTTGATAAACTCACTGGTATAATCCATTACCATCTCGGCCAAAAGCTTATTGAATTAGCTCGAAACATCACCCTGCATTTGGAATTTTTTTTTATAAGGCTTTTAACCCATTTTGGTTGGACCTCAAGGTTCGTGCAAATTGGGTTTTTTGTTCTGAACTTGAGCTCCAAGTATAACCTAGTTTGTTTGGACCTTTAGGTCCGAGCAAAATGGGTTTTGTTTCGAACAGATCTAAGTCTGTGAGGTCCGAGCAAAACACATTTTGCTTAGACCTATACCTTTGAACAAGAGGTGGGAATTTTTTTTTCTAAAACTAAAAATACATACCATAAAATGATTTTTCAACTTCGGTTCGACTCTTTGATGATCAATTGGGTGATTACAATGCTTTCACACAACAATGAGGATAAAAAAATAATAGGGTTTCGTCTTGGAGAAAAAGAAGAACAAACGGTTTTTTTTTTTTTTTGATTTTTGAAGATGCGTGAGGTTTAACGAAGGGGGAGGGTGTGGGGAGAGCAATTTCATGTTTTAGGTTTTGAGTTATCAGGGGTAGGGAGGTCACTTTACTGATGAACATGGATTGGAATTTTGAAAAGTCTTAAAATGGGGGTGTGGTGAACACTTTTGGGGGTGCCGCTAGTCGCTTCCAAAGAAAAATCAGTGCTTATCCTTTGGTTGCATGAAATTTCTTCCGTTACTTCCTTCTTCCCTCCCCAAGGCACGGCATGGAGTGTCTGCAGCTCCTCCCTACCACTACGTCTCTTAACGTGCGTCCCTTCTGTTTAACCTTGGCATCAAGACCTAAGAGATTCTCTCTCAGCCCACAAAGGATCACACTTTCTCTTTCTTGTCCATTCGATTTCTCAAGATTTTTTTCAAACTCATCTCAGTTTTCTTCTCCTGGTGAGTAAAATTTTCTGTCTTTTTTCCTAAATTCCTAATTTCTTACTTGCTTATTATGTATTCAAATTCTCTATTTTATGTTATTTATTTTGGCGTGCGTGTTTGTTGCGAGTCATCCAAATTTTCTCTGTAATGATATATGATTTGTTAAATCTTCAATGGAAAAATCATTCTTTATCCCTCCTCTTTTGGGAATGACTACTCTGCTCTAATTATAATTCTGGCATTTTCTTTTAAGAGTGGGTGACTTCTTCCCATATTTCAACATTTGTATGCGTTTTTTATTTTTTATTTTTTATATGTAATATTTCATCATTTATTTGTATGCGTTTTTATTCAGTACATTTTGCCGCATCTGAAAGCCAATCTCGCATAGGAGTCAGTACTGAAACAGCCGAATGGGCAATGCAAGGTATGCTTAATGTTTGAATTTGGAGTCATTTGTGTAGACAATTTTAGATAAGTTGTACAGCTACTACTACTACATTTCTCTATTAGCATCATCAATTTGACGAATCTCTATGGATGGAGACATATTATTAACAAATTCAGGATTTCAGAGGTAGCACAGTACCATGAGATTTGGGGGAGGGGGACGATGATCAAATCGCAACAAAGGTTTGTTTAAAGCTTTATTAGTCATGGTAGAGTTCTAGCCAAACGGCAACCTTATTCCCCCTTGCCCCCTCTCTAACCCTCCCCACTCCTAGGATTGGTTTTAATAAATCAATTTTCATGATCAATGGGCCTGAAAGTTAGATATGAAAATCACAAGACCAGTGGTATCAGAATGAGTCAGTGAGGCTAGGCGGACCTGGCTTAAGACCTACCCATGCTGAGGTTTTTACTAATGAATTCCCATAACCCAATATCTAAACTACCAATGAGGCTCCCTTATAGTGCTGTCGATCAGCCCTTTATTGACTCAACTTTATCTTAAAAAAAGGTAAAATTTTAAGAGATTTTCCAATATCCAAACTACCCTTGATGTCCAGCTGATAGGCTCTTGATTCCTTCCTTCTTTCTCTTCTTGTTGGGTGGAGATAGATGAGCTGCTATCTACTGATGAGTTGCTCGCTGAATCTCCATCATTCCCTCCAGGTTAGAAGGAATCCGACAGGAATTTTAAGGCGAAATTGACTTGTGACTATAATAGCAATTCTTGTTGACACTAGTAGAACTCTTGAACTTCTTTGGACGCCTTGGCATCTCTTATAGATCTTCTGAGATGAGAGTAATAGGATATTCCATTTGTTGCCGAGTAATGGAATTCTCAACGGCATTGTACAACAACAACAACAACAACAACAACAAACAGCCTTATCCCAACTATTTGGGGTCGGCTACATGAATCCTATTCCGCCATTCCGCT
>JAOXJP010264007.1:0-20756 GCA_025762735.1 Platanus orientalis
TAGGTTGTAATAATACCTAAATGAAATATACCTAAGCTCGGTAGTGAGCTTTAGAAGAGTGGACGTAGGCCCGAGTGCCGAATCACTATTAATCTCTTACTGTGGTTGTGTTGTGTGATTGCTTGTCTTTTTGTCTTTATGCTTCCTACTCTTTCCTAGCACATATTTGATATTATTCTTGAGTAGCCACATTGTAGCACACACACATATTTGATCTAATATAAAAAGGGATTAATAACAACCACAAGATAATTTAAAAAGGTAAATTAATTAAGAAATCCTATTCACCCCCTTTACGATTATTTTAGAGCAATTTCAATGGGTATTAGAGTCTAGGTTACTCATATAGGGCTTAACATCCTGATGGCTAGTAAAAATCCTAGATGGCTAGAAAAGTTAGTGGTATTTCCATTAGTACCCCTCCATTTTTCAATGGACGGACTATAGTTATTGGAAATCTCAGATGGAGATATTCCTAAATGAATATGACCCTACGGTGTGGAGTACAATTGTCAATGGCTATACACAGCCTGACAAGCCTAGGAGTGAGTGGACCCCTGCAGAGGCAGATGCTCAAAAATTTTAACTTTAGGGCATTGACTGCCATAGCTAGTAGTCTAACCCCTGATGAGTTTAGGAGGATAACTCATCTCAAAATGGTGAAGGAAGCGTGAAAGCTTCTATCCGTTACCCATGAGGGTACAAGCACTGTAAAGATGTCCAAGCTTCAAATGTACACGAGACAACTTGAAGCTCTTAAGATGGAGAAGGATGAAGAAATCTCCCGATTCAATGCCGAATTATCAAAGTTGGTAAACATCATGAGGAGTCTAAGTAAGGACATTCCCGAGTCCAAAATGGTTAGGAAAGTAGTTAGGTCCCTTCCCAAAAGTTTTAGGCTTAAGGTAATAGCTATAGAAGAAAACAAAGACTTAGAAGTCATGAAGTTAGAGGAGTTGATTGACTCATTTTAAACATTTGAAGCAGCCATTAAGGAACCTACCAAGAAGAAGGGCATTGCCTTTAAGGTAGGAGAGCCCTCTGAATCAAATGAAGACTCAGATGATGACTTGGCCCTTGTTTCCAAAAGGTTCAAAATTTTTTTTAGGAGAAATACCAAGGATTACTCCAAGAATAAGCAAATGAGGAAGTCCTACCCCAGATATAAGAAGGACTTCTATAAAGAATCACCAATTTTCTATGAATGCAAAGGTAGGGGGCACATTACCGAGGATTGTGGCAATAAGAAAAATAAGTACAAATCAAAGGGCAAGGCCATGGTGGCCACATGGGATGATGAGTTTGAGACTTTGGAACATGAGTCCCATAGTAGTGAGGAACCTCCGTCACAATAGATTAAGGCCTTTATGGACTTTGACACTTCCATGAGTTCATTTTTGGAGACAAGTGACTCAAGTGAAGACGTGGGGAGAATATGAAGAAGAGGAGGATATCTATTATGCACAAGAGACATTCAATAACCTTTTTGTGGAAAGTGTAGAGTTTGAAAAGAAGAATAAACAACTAAAAATAAAAAATCATTGAGTTAACTGAAAAGTCAAAATCCCTTAAAGACATTATCTTCACTCTTAGACAAGAGTCTTCTTTGGAAAGTGAAAAGAAGAAAGATCTTTATAAAGAAAATTACTTGCTCCTATGTGAGAAGGAAGTGATGAGCCTAAAAATAATGGAACTAGAGAAGAAGTTCAATGACTCTAGACTATTTCTAGGCTTAGAAAAAGACAATAAGAAGTATGAAAAGAGAAGAATCCTGAGGACAATGAAAAATTGTCCAACAAGGTACTTGAGCTTAAGGTGAAGCTCAAAACCTTAGAAGAAGAAATAGGTGAGTCCTAAGTGATGACTCACTTATCCAATAGTTGGAGGACCAAGTCAAAACACTAAATGAGAGAAATAATGCTCTCAACTTGACTTGTGCTCAACTCACAAGGAAGTCCCTTGATTACTTCAAGCAAATTAAGGAGTTTGAAGAAGATAAGAGGAAGAACATCTTAGTGCTTGCCCAAGAAAATAAAAAGTTTAAGAAGATGCTCAAAATGGGCAAAGAGTATGAGAATATGATTGGACTAGGTTACTCCGAAGCCATTGCATCATCCTAAACTCAAAGACCCAAGAATGGCTTTGTCAAAGTTAAAGGATCTACTCAACCACCTCCACAACCTTTCAACAAGGGAAAGGAAAAGGTGGAACTACAAAGTCCTTATCAAAGGTTAAATAAGGCTGAGAATAAGACATCTACCTCACTCAAAAGTAAAACACCGATGAGACAGGGTAGAGATTGGGAGAGATCTATGCAACCTCAATTAAGATTTTATGCTGAAGTGGTTGGGAGTAAACCTCAAGCCAACCACACATCTTCCTTTAAAGGAGCTCAATGGATGAACAAACATTATTCTTATGCCAATGAGACATGAAACAGATTTCAAGCAAACAATGTTTCCACCTATGGAGAATTTCAAGGGAATGCCTCCACTTCTAGGAAGGCTAAGGTGCAACCTAGTAAATATATAAAACCTAGAAGAGCCCTTCAATCCTTCCGCAATGAACAACCAAGAATGATGACAATACAATCCCATGCACCAAGAATTCCCATATTCTATTGTTACTATTATGGCTTCGAAGGGCACATTAAAGTGGATTGTAAGAAAATGAGAAATGACATGAAATCCCAAAGAATACAATTTAGAAGAATACCAAATGGGAAGAATGTCACCAAGAGAAACTATTTTCAAAATTAAAAATAGAAACCTTTAAAGAAAGAAAGACTTAGCCTAACAAAGTGCCAAACAACAAGTCTCTTAACCTCCCAAGGTTAGGAGAGTATGGGTAAGGAAGGATGATCCAAGTGTTTGTTCATCTACACCATACAAAGAGTTGGAAGATCATCAAGTTGGTACCTTGATAGTGGGTATTCTAAGCACATGTCTAGTGAGAGAGAGCTATTTACCAAATCTGAGGGAGCTAAATGTGGATATGTCACATTTGGTGATAGAAACATTGCCAAAATCCTTGGGGTGGGAACAATTATAGCCCCTGACATTCTACAACTCACCGAGGCTCTCTATGTGCAAGGCCTTAACCACAATTTGATAAGAATACATCAAAGATGTGATAAAGGCTATAAAGTATAATTTGGCAAAGATGGATGTGTGATCAAAGATCACAAGAAATACAACATTCTAACCGAAGGAGTAAGGACAAGTGACAATTGCTATGTCATTGACCTATATTCCCAACAAGGGGACACTTATCTTTTAACCCAAAATGATGAGACCAATATTTGGCATCAAAGATTAGGACATCTCAACTTTAGAGATCTTGCAAGACTTAGCAAGAAAAGGATAGTTAAGGACCTTCCCAAGTTGAGCAAGGTTGACAACCCAATTTACAAAGGTTGTCAAATGGGAAAGCAAACTGAGTCTTTCATAAGAAAGTTACATCTATTTGGACTACTAGACCCCTTGAACTTCTTCATATGGACTTGGCCGATCCAACTAGAACTGAGAGTCTAGGAGGGAAGAAATATTTCATGGTTGTGATTGATGATTTCTTTAGGTACACTTGGGTAGCATTCATAAGGGAGAAATATGAAGCTTTCAATGAATTCCTAAACATTTGCAAGAAGATTTAAGTTGAAAGGGATCTAACTATAAAGAGAATCCGAAGCAACCATGGAAAAGAATTTGAGAATTACAAATTCTCAAATTGGTGTGAAGAGTTAGGAGTGAAACATTAGTTTTTAGCCCCTAAAACTCCCCAACAAAATGGGGTGGCTAAAAGAAAGAATAGAGCTCTTATTAACATGGCTACAACGATGCTTTCAAGCAAAAACATAGCCACTAGGTTTGGAGCAAAAACAATTAGCACAACATTCTATGTCTTTAACCATGTCTACCTTAGACCGAGGATATCCAAAACCCCACATGAATTATGGAGTGGCAAAAATCTAACTATCAAATACTTCAAAGTATTTTGCAGCACTTGCTATATTCTTCGAAATAGAGAACATCTAGGCAAGTTTGATGAGAAGAATGATGAGACCATGCTCTTAGGATACTCCACTACTTGTAGAGCCTACTGTGTCTACAACATTAGCACTCGCTCGGTGGAGGAGTCAATTAATGTAACTGTAGATGACTTTGAGGCAACATATGAGAAAGAAAACTTGCCGATGGTGTTGCCTGATCATGAGAATGAGAGCTCATCTCAAGTAGAAATTGATAAATCCCAAGAATATCAAGGAAAACACTTGTCTCAATCTAGTTCTGAAGATGAAGTTGAAGAAATTCAACTTTAACCCAAGGAAAAAAGGTTCACCAAAGGATTGTCATGTGGAGACATCATTGGTGATCCAAACATTTAGTGGAGACAAGGAGACAAATATAAAACATCTTTAGTCACCTTTGTTTCACCTCCAAGATAGGGCCAAAGCGGGTTAAAGATGTTCTAAATGATCTAGATTGGATCCTAGCCATGCAAGAGGATCTAAATCAATTCAAAAGGAATGATGTGTGGTTTGTCACCGAAAGTCCTACTGATAATAATGTCATCGGTACCAAATGGATCTTCAAGAATAAACATGATGAACATGGTACAATGATGAGAAACAAGGCTAGACTAGTTGCAAAGGGGTATGCCCAGATAGAAGGTATTGACTTTAAGGAGACATTTGCCTCTGTTATGAGGTTGGAGTCAATTAGGATACTCTTGTCTATAGCATGTTATTTGAAATTCAAGCTATATCAAATGAATGTCAAGAGTGCATTCCTACATGGAATTTTTCAAGAGGAAGTATACGTTGAGCAACCTAAGGGGTTTGTGGACACCCACTTATAAAACTACATATACAGGTTCAAGAAGGCATTGTATGGTCTCAAAGAAGCTCTAAGATCTTGGTATAAAAGACTCACAAAGTTCTTTCTTGATCACCATTTTGATCGAGAAAGTGTTGATAAAATACTCTTCATTAAGAAGCAAAATGGTCATATACTCATTGCTCACATATATGTAGATGATATCATTTTTGAGTCTACTAGTGAGGAGATGTCTCATGGTTTCTCTCGAACAATGAAATCAAAATTTGAGATGAGTTTGGAAGGAAAACTAAGGTTCTTCCTAGGCTACAAATGAAACAAACAAATGATGACATCTTTTTTGGTCAAATTAAGTTTACAAAAGACCTAGTCTCCAAGGTTGGATTGCAAGAATCCTAGCACCCCCATTAGCACAAGTGACAAGATCACTAAAGACCTTGAGGGAGTTGAGGTCGATTCCACCTACTATAGGAGCATTATTGGGACTTTGCTTTACTTGACTGCAAGTAGACCAGACATTGCATTCAGTGTAGGTGCATGTGCTAGATATCAAGCTGCCCGAAAAGAATCACATCTTAAGGCAACTAAGAGGATTATTCGGTATGTTCATGGGACTATGGAGTTTGGGTTATAGTACCCATTTGACACTACATCTGAGATTGCGGGGTACTCAGATGTTGATTGGGTTCGCAATGTGGAGGATCGCAAGAGGATGAGTGGAGGTTGCTTCTACATAGACAATAGTCTTATTTCTTGGTACAATAGGAAACAAAACTCCATCTCACTACTTCCGATGCTAAGTATATTGCAGCCGGTAGTGGATGCACCCAACTCTTGTGGATCAAGCAAATGCTAAGAGACTACGAATTGGAGCAAGGCACCATGAGTTTATTTATAGATAACAAGAGTTCATTGACACCTCCAAGAATCCTGTCCAACACTCTAGGATAAAACACATTGACATAAGATACCATTTTATTCGCCAATTGGTGGAAGAAAAAGTTGTCTCCTTGGACTATGTCAAGACTGAAGATCAATTAGCAGACATTTTAACCAAACCTCTTGATTCTAAGCAGTTTAAGTATCTTCGGAGTGCTATCAGATTGTGCACCATTTAGGGGAATCATTTTTTATTTTCCTAAGATCATGGTGTAATGTGGGAGATGTCAAGGGTGAAGGGATTTTTAGGTAGTACTGTGGTAGTAAGTGGGGAGATCCCACTTTAGAAACTGAGCAAAACTACTCAATAGCCACTTTCGAAATCAATTTTGCGATTTGAAATTAGTTTCACCCAAAATCAATTATGGATCTCACAATCGATTTCAAGGGTAATCTGGTCTAGATGTTTGCATGCGATTTAAAAATGTTCAAACACTCATATTTGTCCCATACAAACGAACGTTTGAACTCCCTAGAGCCCGCCTTCTTCACCTTCTTGATTTTTGATCTCAGATCTTGCTTTCTCGCTGTGCAAACATGCCAACTTGCATGAAAAGGGCATCTAACAATGGTGGATCCTCTTCTAACCCTTCCAAAAACCCAAGGAAGTGTCCAATGGTTAGATCACCTCCCCGTCCTCACTCCAAGAGGAATGTGGCTTCCTTCTCACCTTACAAAGATGCCACGAGCCTGGAAAGATATCAATAGATCTTTCCCCACAAATTCATCATCTTTTCCCACCCCGAAACACTACAGACGACCCGGTTGACAGAGATGCTTGAAGGGAGACAGAGAAACACTCTGGACCCGTATAGAGAAACACTCTGGACCCGGTTGACAGAGAAACACTCTGGACTTGATTGACAGAGAAACACTATGAATGACCCTGAAACACTTTGAATCCGTATAGGAAGAGGCTGTGCATATCTTTTATGCCAACTTCTTCGACATCAACAATAAGGCGAACTCGTTCTTGTCCATGGTTGGTGATGTCCTGGTGCAAGTTAGCCCAACCATCGTCTCGTGTCTATTTGAGGTTCCTCTTCCTCAAAACCTCATTGTCTTCCCAATCCATAGACTCGTCATAGAGCAGAAGGGTGGTATAAAGCATGCATGCATGTCATATCGAGTGCCTTAAAATGAATCTAGACATGGTTTAGGTCTCACACAGATGCCCAAGTGAAGATACCGAAGGACAGACCCCAATTCAGTGTCCAAATCAAAATTTTAGAATCTGGGAGTCAAAACCGATTGTGGATCTCGGAATCGATTTCAGCGAAATCGATTGCTGATCTCAAAATCGGATTCGCACTTGAGTATTAACTAAGTCTAAGATTCTTTAGCCGAAAATCGATATGCCCAAACCGATTGTGATATGATTTTTGAAAACATTTCTCAAAACCAAAATCGGTTTCAAAACTCGTAATCGATTTGGAGTTTGTTGCACAACTAAAATTGATTGCTTAATCCAAAATTGATTTGGAGTCCAAATTGGTTTCGGATCAAGCAATCAGTTTGGAGGGCATTTTTGGAATGTTTTTTTATCATGAAATCCAAGGAGAGATTTTTAAAATTTAAACTCCATTTTTCATATCCAAATGTCCAAAATATTTTCCTTTATAAAATATTCCAATACTAAGGCCATGGGTGCTCCTCTCTACTATAAAAGAAAACTTTTCCCTTTAGGGTAAGGAATCTCCAATACTCCAAGTATTCTTTGAGAGAGCTAAGAGACATATTATTTTGCGAGCCTTCTCCACTGTATAAACCTCCATTGCCCACAGATTTTGAGCTTGAGTAGCTAGCATACTATAGTATATTCTCTCTCTTTCTCTCCTTCTAAGTACTGCTCTACTACTATTAAGAAGTTGTGTGAGTATTTTCTTTAGAGGAAACTCAGCTTTGACTGAGCTCAAGGAGCACTAGAGCCAAGTACTTGGAGCTTGGGGGTAGCTAAGACAAATTAGCTCAACAAGGAGCACCCCACTATTGTGTAGCTAGCAACATTAACCAACTTGTGATAATATTTGCTTGACTTTGCATTCATTTGCATTCATATTCATTATTATTCTTACTTTTCTTTCGCCGGATACACCGGAAGCTTGACTACTTCTACTGAAGACATTGGAAGTAGTACACACTCACCAGAAAAAAACCAAGTGTTGTTGTTTAGCTTGCTTGTGAGCAAGTAGTTAGGTTTGTATATTGACTAGGTTGGTATAGTACCTAAATGAAATATACCTAAGCTTGGTAGTGAGCTTTAGAAGAGTGGACGTAGGTCTGAGTACCGAACCACTATAAATTTCTTCTTGTGGTTGTGTTTTGTGATTGCTTGTCTCTTTGTCTTTATGCTTCCTACTATTCTTGCCTAACACATATTTGATATTATTCTTGGGTAACCACATTGAAGCACACACACATATTTGAGCTAATATAAAAAGGGATTAATAACAAATAGAAGATAATTTAAAAAGGGGTAAATTAATTGATAAATCCTATTCACCCCCTCTAGGATTACTTTAGAGCAATTTCAGCTTCATCACTCTTGGGATCAAATTCCTAGATTTTTCCTATCTCTTAAGATATAGCAAGGACTCCTAAATATATTAAAGTATTTTACATTTGGCTTCTTGCATTTCATATCTCATAGGAAGTTTTTGATGTCCCTGGCCTTTGGTAGACCCTATTTATAATGTGACACGTGGTGTTAATAGCTTCAGCCCAAAACCTTTTTGCTATGTTCTTGCTGGTAAGCATAACACTTTCCATGTCCTGTAGTATTCTGCTCTTTCTTTTTGCCTCCCCATTCTGTTGGGGGGGGATTTAGGAGCAGAGAATTGACATTTGATTCCCATCTCATTACACCATTTAGAGAATTTATGATTTTTAAATTCTTTTCCATGGTTTCTCATAATTCTCTTGATGGTAAGTTTTTTTCCAGTTTGCATTCTCTTGTACAAGTGCATGAACTCATTAAATGCTTCATATTTCTATCTTAAGAAAGCAACCCAAGTATACCTAGAGAAATCGTCCACAACCACCAAGAAATATCTTTTATTACCTAGACTTTCAGTTTTATTAGGACCAACCAAGGCTATGTGTAAAAGATCCAAAGGTCTACTTGATCTATTTGAGTGACCTTTTTGTGTAAGGTTCTTGTTTGTTTCCTCAATTGGCATCCACCACAAATTGGGATTCTCACCTTGTTTACACTAGGTAGTCCTTTGATGATTTCTTTTCTACTTAGTCTAGTAAGGTGTTTGTAATTGATGTGACCTAGCCTTTGGTGCCAAATGTCCATCTCATCAATTTGAGAAATAAGACAAGCCTTAGAACCAGTTTTGTCTGATTCTATAATATAGCAGTTGTCACTCTTCCTTATTCCTTTAACAAGAGCCTTATCATCTTTCTTGTCCTTTATTTCACAACAGTCCTTTGCAAATTGGATTACATAGCCCTTATCACAAAATCAGCCTAATGTTGAGTAGATTTTGTTTAAGACCTTGTACATAGAGGACATCAGTTACCTTTGGTAGTCCTGCCACCTCATTAGTTCCTATGCCAACTATCTTGGCAACATTCCCATCACCGAAGGTGACACTACCCATGAGATTTTCTTCATATTGACTAAAGAAAGATCTTTCTCCAGTCATGTCTTGCACATCTACTATCCAAATACTATGCTGAAGTGCTCCTAGCTCTAAGAACTATGTGGATGACTAGAAACTTGAGGTTCTCTTTGTAAACCCACGTCTGCTTAACCCATATTTATTTAATATTGGGTCTTTTACTTGATCCATTCTCTTTTTTACATTCTAGATTTGCCTTTTCAGCTCTTTAAAAATAGTTTATGTTTCTAATTCTTTTCCCATTTTCCTTTTTCCCTTTTTCTTGAAAACTTTGAAATGTCAAATCATTTATTCTCTTCTTAAACTCAAATTTCATGTGTCCAACTAAATCACAATAGTAACACGTGATTTGTGGACCTTTTTAGTAAGAGATAAAGTTATGAGATTCCTTTGTCATTTCCCTTCTGCTTCCCCTTCGGGAAAATGCCTTTCCTTTCAAGGAAGTTGGTTGTCTAGAGGTTGAGGCCTCTTGGACAACCTTACCTTTTCCAACATACGTCAGTCTTGCACTAGGATATGCTCTAAAAGGTTTAGGGATAAGTGCATGTGACTTGGCCTTAGCCTTCTCTTTGCTTTTTACAAAAACAACTTTTGCATCCTTGGTGTAAGTGGGAGAGTTGGTCCTAGAATCCTCAAATTCATATTCCAATCCCCTCCTATAACCACTTTCTCCACCCATGGTTAACATACATTCAAATTTCTCTTTTTCTTGGGAAGGAGAGATATTGATTTCCTCTTGTGTTCTTCTAGCTTTTTAACTTCATTTAGTAGTTCAATGGTTCTACTGGCTAGTTCAACACAAGTTGTTTCAAGTTTATCTTTTTCTTTCTTTTCATGAAACAAAATGGTATTTAATACATTTAGTTTCATGTCAAGATAGATGACAGTTTCATTCAACTCCTCATTAATCTTTAGAAGATTTGAGTCTTCTTTAACTGTATTGTTGTTTTCAAGCTCATTTGAAGAGTTTTGTCGTAGTTGGAAGAGGGATTTTCCCAAGGAAATTATATTTTTAGAAAAATCCTTGTTCTCCTTCCTAAGCTTCTTATGGGCCTTAGCCAACTCCTTAATTTCACTTTAAAGCTTGTCATAGTCTTCTTGAAGGTTTTCCTCACCTTCACTTAGAGTACCCTCAGGTACTCCCTTAATGAATGCAACAAACACCCTCACTTCATATGAAGACTCATTTTCACTACTTTGGGATTCAAAATGTCATGTCCCGAAACCTATGTCAATAGGGCCATGAATTTCAACACGTGACATTAAATCATTCATTCAAATCATTTACATTGCTTATAAAATTTTCACATTTTTTTTTCATTTATACACAATGGAATTGCATATTTAAACATAATCATTCACATTCTCATAAATCTGACATGTAAATAAAATCTATATTTCATAACCTGAAAGCTAATCCATAAACCATAATTTGACATTCCCATTCAGATAAATCAATAATCTAACATTATCATAAACTAGTTGAAAATCAAATAACTAATCTAAATGCTGAAATCCAGTAACTTATTACATCTTTTGAATTAAAACTGAAATAACTAAACTGAAATAAAATAAAGTCTGTAACTAAAATAATTGAATCAAAGTATTAATGTCTTATGGCATGAATCAAAACTCGTCTAAAACTCCAATCACCTCTATCTGAATTGCTACGCAACTATCTTCTCATCACCTGTGGCATCAATTCGGGGTAAGCTCGATAAACTCAATAAGAAAACATATAAATTAAAGAAGTACTAGATCAAGACTTAGCACGAATTGGAAAACAAAACAAATAGTTGCATGCTTTTAACAAAATACAGAATTGGATAGTCTAAACATATAATAATGATAAAATAGATACTGAACTAAAAGCGATTAAAAACAGATATAAGTGAATGGTATAGAACAAAGCAAAACAGATAATAATAGTTTTGTATAACAGAACTGAACATAATAGAACATATAAATTTAATAGTTAAGCCGATGCAGATAACAGTCATACCATTTAATCCCCGGTGAGAAGGGCTAGACACATCATTTAATCCCCAATGAGAAACGTTTGGCACACCATTTAATCTCTGGTGAGAAGATCTTGACACACCATTTAATCTCTGGTGAGAAGAGCCTGATAGTTTACACCATAAATCAAGTGTAATTGGTATCATCAACTATCCCCCTTGATGATAAGGGGTGACTTATAATAGAAAACAATATCCAATAGGAATACAAAACTTATAACTTATAATAACAAAAAGTAAACATATTCATACTAATTTAAATTAGAGGTTCTTGATCTACCAAAGTATAGAGCTACAAAACATCTTTAAAAAAAAAAAAAAAACTAAAAAATTGATGGGAATATAGATTTCTTGAAGTCTAAGCACTTTCTTTTACAAATCAGATTTTTAAATAACACTTAAAGACTTTAGCATACAGATCTGAAAACAAACATGTAGGGATCTTCAAAAATAAAGAAAAATTGTCTCTAAGATCCTAAGAGATCAAAAACCAAAACTGAGATCACTTGGGTTCTTCCAAAAATAGAATACCCCTTCTTTTAAAACGATGGTTCCAAACTTTAAGTGGAGCAAAGCTGAAACAAAATGATTTTAATACTTTGTAAAACAGTAATCAAAACAAACTAAAACCTGAGAAACTTGTAAAACAAAACATGGTGTTCATGTGTTCCTGCAGACCCAAAATCCCTTTTGAAAAATAAGAGTTCTAAGCATCAAAACCATTCAAAATAAGAGTAGAACAATGTAGATCTTTGCAAAAAGAGAGCAAAGTACATCTGTGAACCTAATAAAATGCAAAAAGGAAGATAATTTATATGCGTTCTTACTTGGTTTGCAGAGGTATGTTCCTAGCTTTTGTTCTTCTAAAAATCCCTTGTAGACCTAGTTTTTCCTCTTCCTTTTCTCTTCTTCTTGCTCTTTGATCTTTATCTAGGGTTTCTATGTTGAATTATGGTGAGAACAATACATTATATATATACCCCCAAATAGTCTCACAACAATTAGAAACCCACCCATAGAAGGAGAGTCATGTAATTGTGACTTTTCGAAATCAATCGGATAGGGCCGATTGATTGGGGTTTCCCGACTGATCGGGCTACCTAGGGCCGATCGATCAGGATTGTCATGCCCCAAAATCCGCATGTAGAAATTGGGGTAATAAGTATACAGAAGCACACGTGCGTGATGTCGCAGATCTCAGAGTGTGACATTTCTTGACCCTTTCTTTGCAGAAAGAGTCCTTACTTAACTTACCTAAACTATAGCATACATTTTTTTTTCATTTCTTTTATCCCAATTATTTAACCTCAATTATCTAAACATCACAGCGGAAACATAACCATAAAGTAATAACCATTCGACAATTGCAGCATAAATATAACTAACATCCATACCGAACTACATTCTCTAAAATAAGCAATATCATCATATGAGGCCACCAAACAAGTTAATAACAAAACAGTCTCCAATAAATCTACAAACGTATCATAGAATTCGTAACTCCATAATCCCCATGTTATACATGAAGTGTGCTAGAAATAAAATGAACATAAATAAAGTAGATGAAATGGTTCTCTCATTCCATGAACCATCTCTCAGAATTGAATCTGCCAAAGATCCCGTACTACAGGGCACCATCTGAAAGGGGGTAAAAAACATGGGTAAGTTATAAAGCCTATGAGAGAACATACATAATGTCCCATGGAGTAAATCGAACCTACACAAGTAAGACTCAGTACCAAACTGAAACACGCATAACAGAGATGAATCGAATTAACTATAGCAATAATCAGATTCTAATAAAGGTGCTAGAAGTACTAAAGCCAAAACAATGTAAGTCCATAATTGAAACCGGTAAAGTGTAGCTCATAAGGAAAGTGCAACATGCAATGCAAATGCTTTCTACAAAAATACTTATACATAGATAAGCCTTAATACCTCTTAAATAAGTTGCCTTAGCTAATAGATTTCAAATCAGGTGTATGCTCATGGAAGCTCAATATAGCTCTCAACTCACGTAACCCATGAGGGGTTTCTAACAAAACACACATCGGATCAAATCAACTCAACCCATGTAGGGTTCCTGAACCAAACATCATAAAAATACCTTGTATCACATTCAACGGATTAGCCCACATAAGGACTTTGACAAAACTAAACTCATGTAACCCATGTAGGGTTTCTAACAAAACCGAAATCATATAACCCATGAAAGGTCTCTAACAAAACTGAAATCATATAACCATGTAGGGTCTTCGAAAAAACTGAAATTTCATATAGAACTAATGGGAAATTAGTGCCGCCTTCACCTATTACTGCCACTCGGTGATTGGGTCTAGAAATGGGGTCATAAGACCGATATAGCCCGCAAAAATCCCCTAAGGCATCAAGGGTTAGCTAGCAAAAATCCCCCAAGGCATCAAGTGGTTAGTTTGCAAAAATCTTCTAGGGTATCAAGGGTTAGCCCACAAAAATCCCCTAGGGCATCAATAGTTAGCCTGCAAAAATCCCCCAGGGCATCAAGGGTTAGCCCACAAAAATCCTTAGGGCATCAAGGGTGATGGACAACTAGTTTCATCTTTACTTATTAATGCCACATGATGATTGAGTCCAAAACCAAAATCTTGAAAGTGAACGGTACTTTAAATCCATACATATGTAGAGTAATATGTAGTTGCATAAGGATATAATGCAAGAGATGTCCATGTAATAGAATTCATAAGTGAGACCCTATAAAACCCATACCTAAAACCAAACGAAAAGTAATAGGTCATACTCACACCAAAACCAAATCCTTAGAAATTCCTCTCATAACTTTCCAAAACCAACCATAATATAAAAGTTCCGAACATGATATATAAATGAAATAATGCTAACATGGGAGTCATCGGATTATGTCTAAGTGGGTAAAATCAGGTGGAAAACATAGTAATAGCATCAATGACCAACTAACATATATAATAACACAAGAAACAAGACATAGGGTTAATCAATTGAGAAGAGGCTACCAACTAGCAATATTGATGTGAATAGAAATCTCACGCAAGGGGAAATCAAGGCAACATCCAGCATATATGATAAAATCATTTTCCCTTTTTTAATTCCATAAGAATCTAGTATTCTCACATTCAATCTTAAAGAGAAACTTAGAATTTTCAATGAATTCATAATGACAATTAAAGATGATGAATAAATCTTAGCTAACGCATGCTCAAAATGAAATAGATCTAGCAATACACTTATAACATCCAATAATTCATGTAATCAAGGGTCTTGCCAAGACATATTGAAATGAATTTTTCTATGGAATGATTAGAATCACCAAACTCACAAAATCTCTAACAAGGAACAATGAAAATCTGTAATCTCTCCCAAAATGGTAATAAAAAATGAAAGAAAGTGCAGAAAAATTAAGGGAGTAGAGAATTCAACATAAGAGCTCACTAATCCTCCATGGATTTCATTTTTGGATGAAGGAAACATACTAAACCTAAAAAACAAAGCATCCAAATGAAGGAAAAATTAATATTTCAATTAAAATGAAGATTATAAATGACAATTGATAATAGGCCAAAGGAGTAGCACATCATGTGTGAAATTTCACCAAAACTCTCATAGATCTTCAAATCAAGGGATGAGAACTTGTCAAACTTTATAGATTTAACAATCAGATGATGGAAACTTTAAAACATCAACCAAATAGAAGAATAATCATGAAAGAACAATAGGGGAATAAAGGAGTAGTACACCATGTATGAACACTCACCAAAACTTAGTCTTTTCATTCTTTAAGCTCCAAACTCTTCAACCACTTCCTTGCTTTTCCTTTTATTCTTTATAAAATGATGTAGAACCAATGTTAACTAGATAAAATATGTAAATCTAGGAAGAAAATGAGCTAACCTTGAAGATTTTCAGAGTTGGGAGTGAAAATTACTTAATTGGGGAATGCTTTCCCTCTCTTAGCTCAAGAACTCTCCTAATCTCTCTAACACATTCTTTCTTTGTTCTAATGAAGCAAAATGACCTAAATGAAGTGTAAGTAGGGTTTTAGGTCATCTTAGACAAGATTCCACATGTGTGGGGGTCCAATGAGTGAAAACCACGTCTAAACAGAGGCAAAATTGCGTCTGAGCCTAGTTGGAGCTCTCCAAACCCCAAATGGAGCGCTCCAAGAGTAGTTTTGCATCATTTTTTTTGTAGTGTAGAGAAATATTGGAGCATTTCAAAAGCATGGTGGAATGCTCTAAATTAAGAGGAGCACTTTAACTTTTATACATGAACAGTCTACAGTAATTTGGTCATAACTTTGAGCACACAACTCTGGATTACTTGCTGTTTGTTTTGTTGGAAAACATGTTTCAAGAGCTTTTTAGGGGTATATGAGTTAAACTCTAATTCATTCGGTATTGGTATAAGTAGTCCTATGAAGTTACCCTAAATTTGTGTGCTTAACAACACAAACACTTTGTGGGAGAATTGTCGTAACTTCTTCTAGAAAACTCATAATTGCACACCATTTGATGAATTGGAAAGTATACTTATAGATATTTCTAACCCTATGTGGGTTGCACCCTAAATCACTCGGTATTTATACCAGTTTATCCGTGAAGTTACCCTAACACACTCAGGGCAGCTTTCGAACTTGATAGGTTCATGGTCCAATTTGAGTTTTGCACTTCTAACTTGGCCTAAAGGGTCCCTAACCCACTTTGGTCTGTCTAACATGTGAAAGAATAATTTTACCCTTATGGGGATGAAATTATGATTTTACCCTTAAGTGCAACATGGGGTGTTACAAGGATCCCTAGTTCGATCGACCGGGTTTGGGCTTAGATTTTCTAATTTTTTTTTCTGTTTGTGTCCACACTACAATACTCATAACTTTTTTTTTTGTTTAGACTCTATTTCACTCGTCATTTGTTTCATTGGATTCTAGACTTCCATGCTTTTCCAATGACATAATTTGTCTACTAATTATTTCTAAATTTTAGTTGGTGTCTCTAAAGTTGTGCTAATTTATAGATTAAGACGTATGTGTTTATATTGTTCTAAGTGTGTGCAGAACATATATAATAGATGTGTTCATTACAAGTATGACATGTGTACAAAAATATATGTGACATGTGTGGGGTGTTACACAAAATATGAGTTATCATCCTAAGTGGCCTCCACCGAGGGTCAAATGTCCACTGAGTGTGACATTTCTACCACCCTCGGTGCCTCAACCAAGGGTTAAATCTGTTTTCAATGTCTCCGACCGAAACACAATAACAATAACAACAAACAGCCTTATCCTAACTATTTGGTGTCGGCTACACGAATCCTTTTTCGCCATTCCGCTCTGTTTAGGGCCATATCTGCTGTTAAATTACAAGTTGCCATGTCCCTCCTTACTACCTCCACCCATGTCAATGTTGGCCTTCCTCTAATCCTTTTAGCACCTTCAACTTGTATTGTCTCACTCTGCCTCACTAGTGCAGTCATTGGTTTTCGTTGGCGTCTGGTTGAAAACTGGTTATAAAAACCCACTCAAACCATTTAAACATGAATCCGACCAAAACATAATAATCACATAAAATAATAAGATATACTATTAAACAATGCCTTTACAATAGGCAGATTATACTCTATGAAATTAAAGTATTGTGCCTCTTTAAATAGACGGATCTAACTTTGCTAATCACAATAAATGCCTTTAGTGATGGCAAACGAAACTCAATTAATTAATATGATTTTATGCTTCTTAATTGATGTAGCTATAATATCAGTAAGAAAATGATTAATAGAGTTTACCTTGAGAGATCTAGCTCTTAAAGCTTTTCGATATTGTTTGGGTTCCTAACAATCACTACATCCTCCTTGAGAGCTGGAGATGTGATTAAAAAGCCTAAAAAATATCTACCAATATTTAGCAGGTGGATAATTTCTTCACAAAGAAGAAGGATAGAGCACCAGAGATTTCTCGCACATTTTTGCTTTGTTGTTCAATAGTCTTTTTGGGTTAAAAGACCTTTTTATAAGTGTCTAGGTCATGCACAAACGTAATCCAAAAGGCAAAAAGATTTGGGCCATAGATCTAAAAAATTTAAAATTTAAAAATAAGTTTTTATTATTTTAGTGCGCTAGATCGGTCTGCAAAAATGCGGCTCGGTCCATTTTGGACCAGTTTGCATTTTTTGGCTTGGTCTGGACCTTTCGTGTCCCCCAGTTGCTTAATCTAGCAACTTCTGGATCGATCTGCAAAAAATACGGTTCGGTCTAGGGTAGATTGGTCTGCATTTTTGTAGCTTGGTTTGGCCTGGCTCGATCTACATTTTTGTGGATTGTCTAGATTCCTTAGTCCTTTTTTTTTGCCATTTTTCTTATTCATTTTTGTCTTTAATTTTTGATTAAAAATTGTCTAAAAAACACAACCAATTGAGGACTTTTCATTAAGGCTCGGGTTTAGTCTCCTATACCCAATTTTCAGTGTTGTTCCAACTATCTTACCTTGATTATAGCTGGTGTGCATGGAAAATTCTTTGACTAACCTTTTCCTTATGTGTGAATTGAGCTTTGTGTGTGCATGACTTGTCTTCTTGACGTTGCACTTGGCCATATCATTTGCCCGGCTTCATGTTCTTTCTTGGAGTACATAAAACACTTGACACTTGACTCACACAACACTTTATATCACAACTTTGACATGGAATTGAAAAACCTCTTAACTCAACAGATTGATCATGCACTTTTTGATTGATCATCAAATACAAAATTTGACTTTTATAGTCTTTGGGTTCTCTAGTTCCAACCTAGTTTAGGTCCATCATCTCTTAGTGTATTCTTTAGATATATTAGGTTTAAAAGGTCATATTTAGTCTCATTACATTCTATTTTTGTGGGGTTTACTTCTTAACTCCTAAGGTCCATAAGCTTCCTCATTCCTTCCTAAACCATTTATTGTAAAAGCTTTAGGTGATAAATTACCCGCATTCTATGTCATCTATCCATTCCTCGTTTATTATCTCGTAGGAAAGTGCGGAATGTAACAATATTTATAGATTTAAGACCAATATATGTCCTTGAGGATTAGTATGTAAATTGATGATGGTGTAGGCCCTTATTCATACTTCTTACAAAAATAGGCGTCTAACCCGCCTAAGGTGGTGATATATAGATGTACTAGCAAATGCCCCATGTAAACATGGTCAATGACCAAAGAGAATTAAAAATAAATATAAAAAATAGTTATGCCCGTGCAGATACTTTTAAGCAAGTTGAAATCCTGTGTGACCATGTGAGACCTATGTGAGTGAGAAGAAATAGGAATGAAAGGACATTGTAGAAAAGTAGTTAATGGGGGGAGAGAGAATGTGGGTTTAAGTGAAGAGAGGAAGAGAAAAATTATGAAGAAGTTGAGAGAGATTTTAGGAATTGATATAGAAGACAAGAAAGAGGGAATCATGGGGGTAGGAGTGGGGTTGTCCCATAAGATTTTTCTAAAATGATTTGGAGAGAGGGAACAGTTTGACCTGTTAAAAAAATGAAATAGAGAGAGAGAGAGAGAGAGAGAGAGAGAGAGAGAGGAAACATGGGTGGGGATGGGATCCATGTGGTATACTTTAAAAATTAGAAAAAATAGAAAGAAAATCGTAGGGGGTGACCCCCTTTACTTTAGTATATATAGATTAGGTCACCTTACATGGTTTCAATAGTTATGAAGGACAATTTACCTAATGGGTTTTTTGGGATTTCAACAGCAATGCATCCAGGCACGATGCAACCTTTTATTTTAGGTTCTTAACACATAGACGGAGCATAAATCTTCTATGACCAAAAGACACCTGAGACCCTCCATGACCACATCATAGGATGATATGTGGGGTGGATAGGGTTAAAAGCATCATAAAAGGTGTTCAAACCAATACGTAGGTGCCCAAAAAGAGAAATCAATTTCAGAAACACACCACAGAGTGATCACTAGGGGTGCAAATGTCCAATTTTTATTTGTATTTGGTTCATATTTGTGTCTGCTTAAAGTGAATATGAACTCATGTGCATCCGATTTGATTAAATATTCATTCGTAAAAAATATCCGATTATAAACAAACCTATTATAGTTCTGATCGAACTGAATACCCATGTTTATATATATATATATATACATTGTAGGTTATGTTAGATTGTAGTTGAATATATAAATACATTTAACATTAACCCTAACCCATAGCCTAACTTAATGGATATGAATATAAACACATGTGTATCCGATTAAATAAAATATTTATTATTTTATTTTTTATCCTATTATAAATGGTCTTCATATTCGGTTTATTCACACCCCTTGTGGTCACGGAGGGTCACACACATTTTTGCTCACATAACATTTGCTTAATAGATAACAAGCAATGACATGGTACTTGTCGACTCCTTTTATCAATCCCATGCCTTTTGTTCGTTCATGCTAAAAGTTAAAAAAATAAAGTACTGTGTCGTGATCCTTGATTTAGAAATGTTGAAGTGTGAAATAGCTAATGTGCAGTGTTGGCATGTTTTCGACCATAGGAGGTTGTGTGGTGAAGTGATCTTTAAAAATTTTTGTGAGACTTTCTCTCCACCAAAAGAAATGTTCTCCTTTACTCCACAAAAAGAAAATGTTCTCCTTAAAGATGCCACATGATGTGAGATTGCAGACATCTGCCTTGTTTTTACTCCACTCGTTCCCAACTCACGATCCTCTTCAGTAAGTTAAACTACGGGCGTTAACATGCGCAACGAGTGTTCACAGCTTGCATACAAAAATTTCAAAACTACCACCAAAATATGGTTGAAGTTTTACATTTTCTATATCACATATTAATGCTTTATAACTTACTCCATAGTATCTGTTTTTTTCATTTAAAAACCGTTTTTTTTTTTTCAGTTTTAAGCCTAAGCACTTAGCCTTTGTGTGCAGGACACGTAAGACATACAAACAAAATCCAGGACAGAACATTTGTTCTCGGGTGGGAATCTATCCATATAAATTATCCTCCACTCATTACATGGTCTCCACTTTGCAGTTCTTTTACGCCATTATCGTTGAGACAATAATCGCATACTTGTTTAGAAAGAGAAATGCCAAAGGTGGACTGAATACTGGTGACTGGACCGCAATACTGTGACACCATGCATCATGTAGCTGATTGGTGGGTCCTTTCAGTCACCAGTTTCTTGTCCGAAAAGATTAGGTATAGAAATCAGTTTTTCTTAATGTATTAGAATGACATCCGAGGTAGCTAGTCACATCAGCGCTGAAAAATGATAAACACCCCCAAAAGTGTAAGTCACTTTTCAGTACTGATGTGTCAGCC
>JAOXJP010264017.1:0-20756 GCA_025762735.1 Platanus orientalis
TCTCTTAACATCTACAACTTCCTCCTTTAGATCTTTATCTACTATTATTCCTACCCCATTTTTGTTATTAGCTTCTCATGTGTACTAAAGTTTAAAACCATTAATATCTTTAGCCTTTTTCCCTTTCCATTTAATCTCTTGTAGACAAGCAATATTAACTACCCATTTACCAAAATAATAATAATAAATAATAATAATAAGAGATTCTGCCCCTATCATCTCCTGTAGTAAGATTGTCCTTGGTCCTTTAAATGTTTAGTTGTAAAGATCTGGTTAAGGAGTTTGCGTAAGTTTCTTCCTCTTGGATTATTATCTCTTGTGATCGGGCTGCTCGTGAGTTACCTAGTTTTGGTGGTAAGTCTTCTAAGGTGTCAATTTGGCATAGAAGTCCTCCCATCTGGTTTGAGTCTCCATTTTTTGATGTAATTGCTACGAGGAGGCTTGATCCTGGTTTGTTGGTGCTTCCTTATATATGTGTGTGTGATCTTACATCAAATGTTTGGAAATCTGTTTGATTTTGATGAGATGGTTAATCTATTTTATTTGTAATTAGTCATTAATAATTAAAAAATAAGATGTTTAGATGGCTAATCTATTTATTTGTGAAATGTTAGCCCAAAGGTGAATCCCAAAATAGTGATGGATTTAGAATGGATTAAGGAATAAAGTATATTTGCATAATGTTTTTTAAGCCCAAAGGAGTAAGATTGGATAATTTTATCAATATGTGCATTTTCCTTGTTTAGATGATATTTTAAGTTTGATATTTCATGATGGTATGAATTATCTCAACCTAAATGAAGGGATAATGTTGTTTTGTAAATGGGGCCTATCAGTATCTTAGTCAGGCTTATTTTGAAAAAAAATGGATGGAGTTTTATTTTGTAGTTTTAATCATCCTTATTAAATATTGCATTACGATTGTGTACATAAATAAGTTATTATTATTATTTTTTGGTAAAGTGTCAACTTTTTATTTAATTAAGATGGATTGCATGGACTAAGGTCCTTTGCTAGGGCTTCTTGTAACCAAAGTGGTGGTAATCCCACCCATACATTAGTGATCCCTTGACTACCATCCTTAGCTAATCTATTAGTTATTTTATTTTTGAGTCTAACATGAGTTGTCTCTACACAATTAAAAGATGAAAGAAGGCTTTTGCAATCAATGATGCATGGTCTTATTTCTATGGGGCAATCCTCCAAGGACTCCTGTAAAGCTCGAATTACGATTAGTGAGTCTCCTTCAATAGTGAGTAATACCAAGGGCAGATACTGCCCGTAGCCCCATTAAGGTTGCCTCGCTTTCTGCTTGTAGTGGTGATGATGCTGGTCTTCTTCCACTTCTGGTTGTAATCATTTTGCCTTTTGCTTTTCGTAATATGACTCCCATACCTGCCGTATGTCTTTCTATTGAAAAAGCACCATCAAAATTCAACTTTAGCCATTCATCCTTTGGTGAATCCCATCCCTTGTTGTTCCGACTCATATCCTTTGTTGTCGTCGGAAGATTTATTGTCTCTAGTTCCCTTATGAATTTGCAAGAGTTTGTGAGAATTTTAAGTCATATTATATTGTTTATTATCAAATATAATGGCATTCCTGTTTTTCCATATAAACCAACAAATTAAAGCTATTTTTTGATGTATCAATGTTCCTTCCTTGTTTGTTACATTTGATAAGGTTAATTAAGATCTCATCCAATTTTTAAAATTTCTGATTTCTTCTAGATTAATTCTTAGGGTAAGTTGTGATGCATTCCACACTTTATCTATAAAGGGGCATGTAATCATTCCATGTAATGTTGTTTCGTCTTCTATCTTACATAATGAGCATTTAGTCTCCACATTGATTTTTCTTTTTGATAAATTGTATCTCATGGGTCAGGCTTCATTGCATGCTTTTCAAAGGAAATGTTTAATTTTTGGGAGAATGTTTAAGTTCCACATTTTATTCCATGGGAATACATTATTAATATTGGTGTTATTGTTACTATTTATGGTATTATTATTGTTGTTATTGTTATTATTTTAATTAATTATTATAATAGTAATTATTATTGTTATTATTATTATTAAGATTGGTGTTATTACAATTATTAGTATGATTGTTGTTGATGTATATTGTTATTATTTGTTATGTTAAAGTTAGTGTTGTTATTATTAGTTTCTTCATCCATGTTTTCATCCGAATTATTGGCATGGTTATTATTATTATTGTCATGATAAAACATGTTATTAGAGTTACCATCTAATGGTTTGTTATTATTTATGTTAATGTTGTTGTTGTTGTTATTATTATTATTGTGATTATTCATGTTATTATTTATGTTATTTGTATATGTATTATTTCACACTTCTAGATAATATCTTGATTTTACTGTATAATTCCCTTTCTTTTCCATGCTCTAAACAATTTCATTATGGTGTGTATTTTCACTAATGAAGATCTTTCTAATTTCTTTTATTTCTTGGTCTATTATGAGTTCTTGCATTTTTTGTATATCTCATTTCCTTGTCTGTTAGTTGATTACATCTTTTACTTTTATAATATTGCATTTCCTAGGTTATAACCATTGATCGTGGATATCCCTAGATCCTCCTAAAATTTGATGTTTAATCTATTTCCTACTTTCTATCTAATTCCTTTCATAATGGCTTCTTTTCCTTTCATAATACTTTTCTATCCCCATGAGTAGTTGTTTGTTATTTTTGCTTTTAGGAAATCTTTGTTTAAGAAATATATGGATTTTAGTAGTTTGACCCATAAGGAGTTGTTTCTTTTTATTTTTTATATATCATTCTCTATGCTTGTTTCCCTAATAATGCTTTGTTAAAAGCATGTAAGTCTCTAAATCCCATTCCTCTGTTTCCTTTGTTTTTTTATTTTATTTTTATTTTTAGGATTTTTCATTTGACCCAATTAATCTTATTTTTTCCCTTTTGTGGTCCCCACCAGAATGCTCTTTGTTTTTTGTCTACTGAGTTGCATATTTTTTGGGTAGGAGGAAACATGACATAGCATAGGATAGTAATCCAATTATAACTGCTTTCAAAAGTATCTCTTTTTTGGCTTGTGTGAACATTTTTTTTTTCATCATTGGATTTTTCTTGTTGTTCTCTTTTCTATGTAGGCAAACAAATTACTTTTGTTTCTTCCTATATTTGTTGGTAGTCCTAAATATTTCTCAGGGTTTTGTGATTGTTGAATGTTTAATATTTATGTTATTTTCTACTTAATTGCGTTAGGTGTGTATTTACTAAATATAATTTCTGATTTGTCATAACTTATTGTTTTCCTTGATGCTTTACTAAATTCTTCTAAGAATTTCTTTATGTTTATTGTGTCATCATTCCTAATTTTTGTAAATATATATTAGTCGTCTACAAATAACAGGTAAGAAATTATTGGACTTATTCATCACACTCTTATTCCTTCTATTTTATTCTCATATTCTAATTTCATAAGGTTAGTTGATAGACCTTCCATGCATATCAGGAATAGTAAAAGTGATATTGGGTCCCCTTGTCTAATCCCTCTAGTTTGAGAGATTTTATCAATGGGTGATACATTTATTAAGTTATTATATGATACTGATATAATGCATTCTTTGATCCAGTTTGTCAATTTATTACCAAATCTCATTTCTTCCATCAT
Organism: Platanus orientalis; assembly: GCA_025762735.1. Taxonomy (NCBI): domain Eukaryota; kingdom Viridiplantae; phylum Streptophyta; class Magnoliopsida; order Proteales; family Platanaceae; genus Platanus; species Platanus orientalis. The sequence goes on from JAOXJP010264017.1 coordinate 3,658, forward strand.
TTTTATTAGGAAATTCCATTTCACTCTATCATATGTTTTACTCATGTCCAATTTTATTGCCATATAATTATTGTTCAATTCATTTTGTTTGTTTTCATAAATCTTAGTATTTTATGCATGGACTGTTATTATGTTGTTAGTTATTTATCTACCTTTTATGAATGCTCCCTAGTTTTTTGAAATTACTTCATGTATTACTTTTTTAAGTTTGTTATTAGTGTCTTTGATATTATTTTATAAAAGACATTACAAAGGTTTATGGGTCTAAATTGTGTGATATGCTTTGGATTTTTTTATTTTTGGTATTAATGTTATAAAAGTTTTGCTTATCTCATTTATTGATTTGTTTTGATTTAATATTTCTAGTACTACGTCTGTTATATCCTCTCCTACTATGTCCAAATAATTTTAGCAAAATCTCATTTAGAATTCATCAGGTCGCGGAGCTTTCAATTTACCTTGGCTAAACGTTGTTTTTTGATTTCTTCTCTAGTTATTGGTTTGTCTAGATACTCTTTAGCTTCTTCTGAAAGTCTTTGTTCCCCTATTTCTATTATATTTCCTATTATCTGTTCATTTGGTTGGTTTGATGTAAATAGGTTGTTAAAATACTTGTTTGCTATGTTTGGTATTTCTTGGTGATCTCTTATCCATTGTCCTTCCTGGTTCAGTAGGGTTGAGATTCTATTATTTTGTCTTCTTGTTAATGTTGTTAAATGAAAGAATTTTGAATTCTTGTCTTCATATCATAGCTAGTTTATTCTAGACTTTTGGGCCTATAATATTTCTTCTTTTTTCTCTAATAATTTTAATTTCTTTTCTATGTTTTTTTAATTTTTCCTACTATGTCTTTGTTTATATTTGCATTGTATAAGTTCCTCAACTTTTATTTTTTAAATTTTAGTTGTTCTTTGAAATTTCCGAAATTTTTTCTGTACCATTTTTATAGGATTTTTGGGAGTTTTTCAATCTCTTATTTTGCTTTCATGTATTTTGAGTTATTGTTGTTCCTATAATTCCAACTATTTTCTATTTTTGTTTTGCATTCTAAGTCTCAAGTTCACATCCATTTGAATCTAAAGGGTTTGGGTAGGAAATTTTTGTTTGGGAAGAGATCTAATATTATTTGTGACACTTCCATTTGGATAATACATCATCCATACTTGGGCATCTCTTAGAGATCCTTTACTTAGATGGTGTTTTTGGTGCAAGTGGTGGGTCTCAACCATGGATTTTGATATTTTTGCTCGGATCACTACCTCACATTAAGCAAAGTGACCCATTTACAAAGATTCAACTATTCATTTGGTTTTAGAGTCTGATCCAATGACATGGTTCTCATATTGTATTTCTTGAGGATAATAATCACATTGGTTCTAATATAAAAATGAGTTGATAATACATAAATAGCAGACACCTTTCTATAATTGGGTATATATGGAATTATAAAACGTTATCTATTTTCTATATGGATTATATTGGAACTAAGTGGTCTACACATGTTGTATATTATAAGAGTGATAGCTAGAGTTAAAATCAGAGGTGGGTCAACCTGAACTTTTTTGTTAAATTAGTTTTCGAACCCGATTGTAGATCATGTGGGAGATTTTTGGTTTTTTCTTGCAGTCATGACTTGTTTTATCTTTTAAATTAATATAATCAGGTTGATTCCAATTTATTAAACAAATCATGGAACAATTAAATTTTAAGAATTAAACTATTAAATTAAGCTAAACCTTTTTGTCTCTTAAATTAATACAATCAAGTTGATTCCAATATATTAAACAGACCATGGGTTTGAAACAAATGTTCAGAACTTAACCATGCATGGTATTGAACTAAACTCATTGAGAATTTGAATGTGATGGGACAGTAAACCTTGTAGACAAGAATTGGTTTTTCTTGATGGGTTATTAGATTCAAATCTGTAACTTCTATCATCACCTAATTAAGCAACCAAGGGAGGACCAATGATAGCTTTGTTGAATATAAGAATGGGAAGAGATTCATGTTCTCTGTTCATAGACAAATTGGCTAATCTGACTTCAGGTAAGCTACTTACAAATTTTAAATGTATTAGCATACATATTGATTCAATGCATTGGGTGGAATAGCATTTGTTTAACATTTTTTTTTTTTTTTTTATGGCTACTACTTAATGGGTGATAATCAACATCTTATTTCGATCTCATATTCAATGGGAACGAGTGTCAAAAGTAGGGCTGAAACAAAAGGTGTTAAACCTACAAAACTTGTGACATGTGTCTTATATACAGAATAACGAGACTGGAACTGGATGGGTTCCCCAAGAGTTTTAGTTTTCATTTTCCTACTTAAGAGATTGACACATATAGTTTGATACACGTCACAAATTTTGTAGCATTGACACCATTTTTGTGGTATTGATGCCTCTAGTTCTATAGAGTTGAACCCATTTTTGTTGTTTAGTTTAAAAACGTACCATTTAATAATTCAACTCTTATTACAATTGTGTTTTGGTCCATGTGAACCTCAGTAATAAAAGTGGAAGGGCAATAGAAGAAATGGAGTTGAAATGTCAGCACCCTAATAATGATTATGAGGATGATGAATGCTTAGAAGACATTTCAGATCCTAATTCAATCGAGAGAATCTAAAAGATTTCAATATGAAAATTTTGAACTTTTAATTAACTAATACCCTGTTTGGCAGCCACCTGTAATGTAATCATTTCATTTGAGTTTCTCAAGACATTTGTAGGCATGAAGTGATGGTTCGTAATGAACTCATTCAAATTCATACTGATTGGTTAATTACAATTAGAAATGAAGTCATCTTAGGTTTTCCTATAAAATGAAATGACTTAATGTTATCAAGTGCAAATCTCAAATCTGAATGAGTTCATTACAAACCATCCCATTGTGGCTATAAAAGTCTTGGAAAACTCAAATGAAATGATTTCATTACAGGTGGCTGCCCAACGCAACCTAAATTTATCTTCATATAATCAAAATAGTAGTAGAAAACTCCATTTGGGTTTGGCTTGAAAGAAGTCTGTTGGTTGAGCTTACTGCTATGACACGTCTCACTTGCACAGCTATGAAAAATATATATAGAAGGAAGCAAATGTTCTCTCTAGGATGGTGTCTTGGACACCAGGGGACATGGATAGGGTTAGATGAAATTTCAAAAGGAGCAAATGTTCTGTCCAGGATAGTGTCCAAGACACCAGGGGATGACATATGGAATCAAATGGACACACGGGAATTTGAAAGTTCATCCAACTTCGGAATTCCAAACTTTGACTTCGCAAGTTTACTTGCCTCTCCAACTTTGGAATTCTGATGGAGTGTTTGATCCTTGTCTACAAGGAACAAAGGGTCTCATTCGACCTAGCAAGTTTGGTTGTGTTGTTAACAGGGGTGGAGCCAGGATTTTCACGTAGCAGGGGCAAGCCAAAGGATTATGTGCATCCCGTTAATGGGTGACAATGGTGTGCCCACAATCAGAGGGTGACATGTCACATCAAAAAGTGAAAAACCCTCAAAAAGTGTAAATCACTTTTTCAAAGTGATGTATCACCTGCTGGTTACGGGTACACTGTTGGCACCCATTAAGGGGCGCACCTAATCCGATCCTAGGGCAAGGATTCTCTGGGATTTTAAATCATCTCCAGTCTCAATGAATGGAGGGTACCACTCCATTAGCAATCAGTGCGTGACTTGTGGCCTGACAAAGGTGTTTGAACCTATACACATGGGTCAAAGGAGGGTATTATAGCAAATATACAATTAATACGGCGAGGCTTTTCTATGCACAGTGTAGGCAAACACCAAGGTCAAAGGGCGGCCACATCAGCATTAGAAGTGATTTACACATGCCCAGCCACATCAGCATTAGAAGTGATTTACACATGCCCCAAAAAAGTGAAAATCACTTTTGACGCTGATATTTCCACCCGCTAGACCATCGACGGATGTCTGCGCAGGTTAGGGGTCAGCGTATAAAATCTTCACCGCAATTAGTAAGTACTTGTGTATTTATTAATTGAAATTGTTGTTCTGTCTAGGATTTGGAGTTCAGTGCACCAAGTGACTTTCACATGGAATAAAATGGATAGGGGTTAAATTTCCACCAATTTTATTTCAAATGAAGTCAAATGCATCCTGGACACCATCTTGGGCAAAAATTTGCTCTTTTTATTAATGCACCATTTATCTGACATTGTGTCACAATCTGAGCAGAGACTGGAGTGGTAAACTCATTTCCTAGTAGGGCGGGAGGGATGGGGGGGCAACTTATTCCAATCATGGAGTATTCATACATTGAAGGGGGGCAATTGATTCCAATCCTGGGGTACTCACACTTCAACCGGGTGCAATTGATTCTAATCCAGCATAATATTTTGTCAGACCCATTATTATTACAAGGGTTACTCACCCATTATTATTACAAGCCCCCCGCCCCTCCTCTTGCCTTCTACGTGGCTTCGCCACTGGTTGTTACCATAAGTCGGTAGGTCTGATATTGTAAGCTTTCCCATGTTGTTTGCTATACATTTTCGCGTGGCTCTTTTTGCCATTGCCGTTTCGGCCGGTACCAATCAGCTCATCCATGTTACGTAGCAACCATATATGTTACTCTAGATAGAAAGAATAAAAAAAAAACAATGTTTTTGTATTTATCCTTTTTTTTTTTTGAATTCTATTAGTAGTAGTAGTTTGATTTTTTTGATGAAAGTAGTAGTAGTAGTTTGATTGATTTGGTTAAATAAGTCAAAAGGGTTCTCTTGTAGTCTTCGCGGGTTATATTTTAAGCTTTCTTTTAAATAATGAGACGAATGCAATATTGATCCAATCGAAGAGTTTTTGGCCTGCAACCCAAAACACCTTATAACATTCACCGTTTCTCCTTTCTTCTTCTCCTGTCTGGCTAGCTGGTGGGCTTAATTTCTTTCCATATATCTCAATATATCTCTCCCTCCATCATGCCAACGGTAAATAACTTTCCTCCATCTCTTCACCATATTTGTGTGTGTGACATATGAATGAATTGTTGGTGGTTCTGAATTACAGGGAGTGTGCTGCAGAGAGAAGGCAGTTTTAGTGACTGTCTATGTGGAGAGGCCACTAAGGAGGAGAATCTCATCAAACCATAATAATCGTCAATATCACCACCACCCCATTAAACAAAGAATAATACATCTTACGAGAGGTGGATACGATAGGAGAGCCGAGCTTCTTCTTTACTCTCGAAACCTAAGGGAATCTGCACGTTCATCAGCATCTGCACCAAAATATACCAATCCACAGTACTGTTCCAACAGCCAGCAACCCAAAACCTAGGTAATTGATGTATCAATCTAAGTGAACTTGAGTTTCATGAACAAGTTGATCAAAACAGATTTCAAGCTAGTTTCTCTTATTACTTGTCTCTCCCCAAAAGTTTATTGGAAGATGTCATCACAAATTTTATTAATTTAGTATTACTTTTATAGATTACTGCTTTTAAAGGCAAGCACAAAGAAAATCGTGCTTGCTTTAGCTACTGGAAGGTTTTGATTCCGGGTTTTCTACAGTCATTGTCTGGCTCCTAAGTGAAAAAAGAGAACAAGAAAAAGAAAAAACAAGAAATACAATAGATCCACAGCTACTACTTAAGATAAAAGCTATTGTGAAAAGCTTAGAGGTAAGAGTACTGAAACTTCTTATAATCCAGTTACATCTCTATTGTTCTTATGGGATGCTTCTTATATGAATTTCTAATTCAATTGTATGTTTCAGGTACAAAAGAAGAGGTCATTCTTCTCTATACTTTTTTCCAAGCTTCGAAGCCGGAAGTGAAGCTCAAGATATAGCTATACATCAGCTTGAAGTGTCAAGTTAGTCTAGAGAGGCAAACATTTGAACAGACATTCTTATTTTATTAATACATAAAAAGTTCTATCTTGTATTTGTAACCTAGCTTCCATCAAGCTTTAGGCCAGATGGTTTTCCATTTGAAAAACATGATCAATAATTTATTATTTAATGAGATGAAACATTGGAATAAAAAGAGATTTTTTTTTTCTTTCTTATGTGAAAGATTAGGAAAAGGGTAATCTATTTAGGATTAATAGTGTTTTCTCTTATATATATGTAAACTAAGATGAAACAAGCCACTTCATGGTGTAAGGAAGCACCACCCAATTGAGCTGTAGGCTAGATTATTAGTTCTTTGAAGAACCATAGTAATTCAAAAAATCTCCACGAGTTTTCTCTGAAGAACCATGGCACCACAAAGAATTTTGTCATTTACTTACCAAGTAAAGTACAATGATTCAATAAGAGAAGAAAATAGTACCCGCCCTGACTTTGAAGTTGATTACTTAATTTGGGTGATTAAGAGTCTTGTGCATAGTTGGAATCCTTTTCTATTGTTTTGATTAAAGACATGTTCCTCTTCGTTCAGAAGGAAGAGAAAGCTGAAGGGATTTTAAGGCCTTTTTATTATTAAAGGGTACACTTGAGATGTGAGTGGAGAGACTTAAATGGCTTTAAGGACAAGTTTGACTGAAGGATACATCTCAAATCACTATTTTTTTTGGGTAGAAATCTCAAATCACTTATTCAATACAAAGATTTCAAGATCAAAAGGAACTGGTCACGTAAACAGTTACCGGAACTCTTACATGATTACTACTTCCCTCTAGTATCATCACCTCAAATCTCTAAGCATTTGCTGCCTCTTATCGCTGCAATCACAAGATCAAGGTGTTTAAATGAATTTGCAGTTTTACAAAAAACTGTGATGGGATGGTAATTGACACGGACATTGGCCCCCACACACAATCACATGATACGTCTCGTTACCCCTGACATTCGACTGACTTTCATAGACCCAATCAAATTTGAAGACTACTATCGCGAAAATACCGACAGTATGGTTGGGCGACTATGATTATGACATATGGCACAAGGACTACTGTTGAGGTGCCAATGTCAAAAGCTCTAAGATGTGGGATAGCTAGTAGAAAATCCGTTTCTATTTAACCACGAGGAAGATAAAGCTCTAGAACATGTGATAGATGGAAAAAGATCAGTCTTTTGTCTAACCATAAAGTTGTGGAACATGTAGAACGTTGGGCCTTCTTTTTTATTTTCTTTAACCTTGACTATTTTTTTCCTTTTATTTGAATGTTGGTTTCTCCTGCGACTAATAATCACCAACAAAATAAAGATATAAATTATGGTGAGATTTCTATGGAATGTGAGGCGGCTCTTTTGGGTATGGCCTTATGTAATACAAAAGGAGAATCTCTAATTCTAAGAGCAAAATAATGACTTATATGTTCACCATTACGAGCTGAATGCAAAGGGAGAACCTCCAATTCTAAGAGCAAAATCAAGACCCAAATGTTCACTATTAGAAGCTGAATGTGAGGTGGTTCTCGTCTTGGAAACAGAAGACTCGTAAGGAGGGACTTTATTTTTTTTTTTTCGAGGGGTGACTTGTACTTCCAAAAGTATATCTTACTTTTTTTTATTGAATGTTCAAATCCTATCATTCTGATATGGCAGTGGTCATAAATGTCAAAAAATAAGTGATCGAAAGGAGACTAAAAGATAGTGATTCAAGCCTTGAATTTCAAAAGGAGTTGAGGATTTTAGAAATCAGGAATTGTCTAGAAGATTGCAGAACTATAGCATTTTGATTTGACTTTATTGACTTTCAGCATGTTAGTAGGAGTAAAAATAATTTAGCTCATCAAGTAGTTCTCATCTGGTTGCTAAGCAAGAACTTGAGAATAAAGGCATAAACCTAAGACGGATAGTCTATTGAAGGAAATTTAGGACTGTCGACCATGAAGTGAATCGTAAGTCTAGCATTATTAATATATTCTTCTATTTTTCTACTAAAAAGAGAGTTCTATTGGCAATGGATAAACTGGGTTTTCTCTTTCATGTAGAGATTTCTTACGCATGGACATTTTATGAGAGTTGGTTCCAATATCCAACTCCTACTTCTCCCATATTTTCTCCCCATAATGTACACTTAATTTTAGAGCATGATTGCTTAAGGAGCCAATGGAAATAAATGTCTACCCAAGCCTATCCACCACTAATCAACCGTTAAGCTAGTCCAAAACGGGCTAAAAAAAGCATAACAATCGTTGGTCTCCTTTGATTGGGTCTACCACTTTCACTTGATGAACTCAAATTAAGGATCCATGCATTCTGACCTGGTAACAATCCTACTTAATCTCAATCTATCATGTAACACAACAATCATATGCATATGCTCACCGTGGAAATTTTCTAATATAAGATACTTAAATAATAATAATATTAAAAAATAGGTACCCAAAAAGAGGCAGCAAATTCAGGAACACATCACCATTAGTTTGTAGTGTACCACTCACATAGTCACATGTACTGAACGGTTATTTGGTCAAATAACATTTGTTTTGCTTTATTCTACTTGGGTTTTTCGTTTGCTTCTAGCTAGTAACTGTGTGTCGATCAACAGTGGTATCATTTTTTCGTGGTTTTGATGAATATAAACAGTGGTATCATTGGAGCATATGTTTCTGATTTACAGAAATTCTGGTTGTCTTTTTTAACTTATTCATGTGTTATTTAGTTTTTTTTTAAAATCAATCTTGTTCTGTTTCTGGGATTGGTTTGGCCATTTTTTCAGTTCGGTTTTTAAGGGTTTTTGGGTGAAAGCAAATCATCTGTGACCAAAATTGGTGTGACAACTGTGCCATGTGCACATAGACTGATGCCTGATGTGTTTTTGAATTTGGTGTTTCGTTTTTAGGCACCTACTTTTTCAATTGAACTCCTTTTAAGCTTTTTAAACCTCTATACTCCACGTGTCAACCTGTGGCGTGGTCACTAGTTTTGGTTGCATAAAATTGGCTCCCATAAGCCTGTTTGTGGTTTGATGTGTTGCGGTGTTTTAGTGAGTTCAGATCCTCTGTGCCTGTAGCCTGTGTTGCGGCTGTGTGATGCACACCACGGGTTGACACATAGTGTGTAAAGGGTTAAAAGCATCAAAACTCGGCCTGTATGCACATCACATAGCCACAACACGGGCTGTGGGCACATAGGATCTCATGGGGTTTCTAGGGTTTAGTGTGCATGAGGTTGAAGACCATCCCAGTCAATCTGTTTTGTAAGTTGAGTTACACCTAGGGGTGTCAAATATCCAAGCTGAGCTGAGCTCCTCCATCTCAGCTCATGCTCCGCTTAGGCTTGTGATGAGCCTGAGGTGCCAAGTTCAAGCTCGGGTCAGGCAGGCTTGTGTCAAGCTCGACTCACCAAACCCTAAAGTGAATTATTTGAAACAGGCCCAACAGCCCAAGTTGTAATTTTTTTAAACCGGCCCAATAACCTGAGCTATATAGTTTATTGAAATAGGCGCAATGACCCACTACTGGTATATATATATATATATATATATATATAGATATCTTTACCGAGCCGAGTTTTTAACGTGCTGAGCTTAGTGAAGCACGGCTCGCTCGGCTCATTGACAGCCCTAGTAGTTGTTGTTATGGACTGGCCCAGAATTAAACCTGGGCCTTAGCTTGAACTTGAACTTAGGTCTGTGCCCACACTTGAGGCTAAGCCTAAACTTATAAGGCCAATGCCTAGATTGAGATTAAAACCATTTTAAGCTCAATTCTAGCCAAGTTAGAGTGGCCCATGCTCTTGTTTTAGATTGTTTACGGCCAAAATAAAGTGTTGGTCAATTGGTTTTTTTTTTAACTGCACAGTAGACCTTAGTGAGCCCATTAACGTTATTTAGGTGATTCAAGATTTATTTAGATAACTTTTGAATCACTATTGTATTATTTACTTAAGCTTGTGTCTATGAGGTATGGATTGATTTTTGGGTTGTCATTGTTGAAAAATTGGGACATTACATAGGAAATTTTACGTCAAAATTTTTTGAAACCTGTTTGATGATGATGAAACGGTTAAGCTATTTTGTTTGTAATTATCGTTAATAATTAAACAAATAAGATGTGGAGATGTAACTTGTATCCAATTTTGTTTGTGAATGTTAGCCCAAAGGTGAAGCCCAACATAGTATTGGATTTAGAATGGATTAAAGAATAAAGTATATTTGCGTAAAAAATTTTAAGCCCAAAAGAGAAAAATGGAATAATTATATCAATATGTGCCTTTTTTCCTTGTTTAGACGGTTTTTTAAGATTGGTTTTTTATGATGGTATGGATTATCTCAGCCTAATTGAAGGCATGACATCGTGTAATTGGGGCCTATCAGTAGCTCAGTCAGGCCTATTTTGGAAAAGGGGAATAATGTTCTGTCCAGGATGTACTGTTCGCCCCGTTACAGGGGGGTGTGAGCCACTCACTTTTTTGCATGAGGCCCACACCCCGTGTGAGGGGGCGAACGGTATATATATCCTGAACAGAACATTATTTCGGTTTGAAACAACGGATGAATTTATATTTATTAGTTTTAATCATCCTTATTAATATGTTATTTCTAACACTCACATTTGAATAACAGATCATGCATACTTGGGCATCTCTTAGAGATCCCTTATAGATGGTTTCTTTGATGCAAGTGATGGGTCTCAACCACACGGATTTTGACATCTTTGCTTGGATCATTACCTCACTTGAAGCAAAGTGACCCTCTTACAAAGATTCAATTATTCATTTAGTTTTAAGAGTCTGTTCCAATGACGACATGGTACTCATATTGTATTTCTTGAGGATAATAATCATACAAGTATTCTAATATTGAAATGAGTTGATACTACATAAATAGCAGACAACTTTCTATAACTGGATATCTATGGGGTTATAAAAAGTTAACTATCTATTATTTATATGGATTTGTTTGGAGACTAAGTGATCTACATATGTTGTATATTATAGCAGCGGTAGTTGGACTTAAAATCAAAGGTGGGTCAACCTGACCTTATTTTTGTTAAATAGTTTTGTGGATCCAATTGTAGATCATGTGGTAGTTTTTTGGTTTTTTCTTGCAGCCATGACTTGGTTTATCTTTTAAATGAATACAATAGGTTGATTCCAATTTATTAAACAGATCATGGTTTTAAAACAAACGTTACATGGTTTTGAAACAAATAGTGGGAATTTAACAATTGGAACAATAAACTACGTAGATAAGGATTGGTTTTTCTTGATAGGCTAATAGATTCAAATCTTAAAACTCCATTGTCACTTAATTAAGCAACCAAGAGAGGGACCAATGACAGGTTTGTTGACTATTTGAAAGGGAGGGGATTCATGTTCTCTGTTCATACACAAATTGGTTAATCTGACTTTAGGCAAGTCATTCACAAATTTTAAATGTATTAGCATGCATATTGATTCATGTTTTCTCTTTCTACTACTTAATTGGTTTTGATCGACATCCTCGTATTTTGATCTCATATATATTCTAAGGGGTCGATTTAGTGTCAAAAGTAGGGTTGACACAAATTAAAAGGTGTTAAACCCACAAAACTTGTGACATGTGTCTTATATATAGATTAACGAGACTGGCACTTGATGGGTCCCCTAAGAGTTTTAGTTTTCTTTTTTCTACTTAAGTGATGACATATGGAGTATGAGACACGTCACAAATTTTGTAGGATTGATGATTCTTGTTCAATAGAGGTGAACCATTTTATGTTGTTTATTTTAAAACGTACCATTTGTTTCATTTAAAATAAACAACAAAAAGTGGGTTCACCTCTATTGACAGCCACAAAACTCTTATTACAAATTGTGATATTTCCACTCCATTTTTTATATTGCCTCTTGTTCAATAGAGTTGAATTAATCCGTTTTTGGTGGTTTCCAAACACGGCCTAATTCAACTATTGTTACAAATTGTGTTTTGATCCATATGAACCTCGGTAATAAAAGTGGAATGGCAATATCAGAAATGAAGTGGAGATATTAGCAGCCTAATATTGATTATGACGATGATGAATTCTAAGAAGACATTTCAAATCCTAATTCAATTGAGGGAATCTAACCTTTAAAGATATCAATATGACTTTTTTGAACTTTTAATTAACTACCTACATTTATGTTCATATAATTAAAATAGTACTATTAAAAATTCATTTTGGTTCTGACTTCAAAGAAGTCTGTTGTGTTGAGTTTACTTATGTGACAGTGCACGAGGGTTCCGCTAACGTGGGGTCTGAGGAGGGCAAGATGTACGCAGCTTTACCCCTATTTTTGGAGAGGCTGTTTCCGTGACTCGAACTCACGCCCCAAAGACATATTTTTAAGAAAAGAAAACATAGTGTGATGTTATTTTAAGTAATGGATTAAACCCCCAAGGTTTCCAATAAATAATGGATTGAGGGATTTTGTCATTTTTATGTAAAGACCAAGAAATTGGCCCTAATAAATTTATAAAAGTACTTTTATATGGTAGAGGTTATAATAGAGCTCTAAAATATAATAATTCTTTAATTTTCAGACGTCCACCAATCTTTTGGTTTAATAAAGAGGAATTCTTACAAGACTAAGGATATATGTAAGTAAATCCTCTATTCTCTAATTCATAACATCATAAAGATTTTATTTTGAAATAAATTTAAGAAAATATATTGTTACCTAGTTTGATTTGGATATAAATTTTGTTTATAAATGCCTTTTCTATTATTTCAAAAGCTATTTGGATATAGAAATGTGTTTGTTTGAGATCGGAAATAATATTTTCAAGAAAAATCTCATTATTTAATATTGTTTAGATCCACATGTTGTTGTTAGTGCTTTTTAAGTCTTGACTTATGCATCTATTTAAAAGATTTCATGCGAGTTGACATTTTATAAAATGTAAAGCATTTCATGCATCATTAGGGTTGCATTGCATGCTAACAATGCAGGACAGAGTGTTATTTTATGGATATATATATCGTATGTTGGGGCTAATACAAAAGCACTCTGTTATTTTATACATATTGCTCTCAGGAGCTGGATATTCTTATGGTCAGATTCTTGTTATGTCTATGCATGGAGCTCCAAGGATTTAGGGTTTTTACAGACCACTAGCCTATTTGCACATCTAGCCAAAGACTTCTACTCTATTTATATTTGGTCAGGGATTTTCTATTTTGTTATATTATACACCGGACAGGGATTCCTACATTTATATGTGGCCATGGAGTTCTAATGACCTAGCATGTGATATCTAGGGAGAAACTTTGGTCTCCGATTTATTTTAGGCCTACCTGGTGGACGCACCAGTGTCAATGCATTTCCTAAATTGTGATCCAAATGGTCATCTTAAGGGAGGCGAGAGGCTTTACCTTCCGATGAGATTATGAGTTCTTATGAGACAAACTTTCTTTATTGCATGACCATCATGTGATTGAGATATATGATGATATATGCAGGTTATTCCATCATCCTGTGATCCTAATGACTATATGCAGCCACTTCTTTTCATCTGTATCTTGATATGTTTGCTTGTAAAGCGAGACTATGACACCACTGGTATCATGGATGTATTCATTATTATACATGGGAATCAGACAACAACAAGATTAACATGTTTCCATTATGCACGTGACACCATCAATAGTATCACTGAAGAAATTACAGCGTGTAAACTATTTAAATTCATACATGTTAGAACACGTGCATGTCATGCTATTTGTTTTCATGCATCATTGGCTGCATTGATATATACTTATGATTCTATTGAATTTAAAAACTATGTATGTTGATTGGAAGCATATCATGCATCCCATTACATGAGTTTTGTACTGTCTTTTATTTATTTGAAAGAGTTATAATTAAATGAATTTCGCATGTTTTGTATAGTATTGTTGTTATTTGTTATGAATTTTAAAATGTGGATTTTACTTGATAGGCTTTCCCCTAGTTCACCCAAAATCCCCCCTTGCAGATAGACAAGTTCCTATGGAGCCCAAGCATTGAGACGGCATAGCCCCAATCACTAATGTATCCAAGGGGGCGACAATCCTTGAGGTAGATGCTGATGATTTTGTACTCTAGCTATAGGCTAGATTTTGTCTTAGATATATAAATAGGCTTTGTGTACCCAATGTGGCTTAGACTTCTTTTTGTATATGGACCCTTATATTTTGTATATGTCATTTTGTAGAGTGGATGATGATATGATATAGCAAACTGTCGGGTGGGCAATCACTGTAATTCTTTTGGAATTGTGGATATATCGGAGTGTTGTTATGTGGATTGAACAGGTTACAAGTTTATCTTCAATGTGGAAAATTTTTCCCATACCTAAATTTTAGCCATTATGCTACCGAAATCTTGGCTAAAATTTGTGTAACATCCTTAAGATGTATTGGAAATGAATAAGCATTTGAATCCCTCACACCCCGAAATTCAAGCCTATTCATTTGGGTTTTGGTTTGTAACAACTAGCTCAGGAAGAAAAGTTTCCAATGAAAGTACCAATATTAGCTAAATCATTACGAGAAAAATATCGACGAAATTTTGAAAAATTAGAGAAATTAGTGATATCTCAACAAAAGTTTGCCAAATTCTAGAACATTGTACTTGCCAAATATTTCATGTTGCCACCCACGAAAGTAGGGAAATTTCTCTCAAATTTTAAAACATGCATGCCATTACATCTCAAGCAAATCACCTACATGCTAGCTAAGTAAGCTTTAGCAATAAGTGCACAACAACCCACATGATTTGCTTGGTGGTCAGATATGAAATACCGGAACTACAAAAATGTGGGTGGCAACTCAAGAAAGTCATACGGCTAGTATTAAAAGAAATTAAGGTCTTCGATTGCAATGACCAAATTTACATACCATAGGAATTGTTAATTCGCTGTTCACAACCAGACATGATCTCCCAGATCCAACAGCACCCTCTCCGTATCCCCGAACACTACCAAGACCCCCAATTGCAAATGCTTGATAAGGAGCCATGTCCCCTACAATGGAACCACCTGTCAAGCTGTCAAGCGAAAAGGTAAGACCAATGCTAAGCATGTAGTGAACAAGAACCCAGCAAGATCTATCTCCTGAATGCAACAAAAAGTTCATTCACCTTGTTAAGAAAAATGCAGGTCCAAGTTTAATTCCCTTTGATGCAACAAATTTGAATCTGTTGAAGATTAACCACTTAGATAGAACAGGAATCCCTTGTTCTATTTGAACACTCAACTGAGAAGACACACACAACACGGTTAACAAAATACGTTAGCCTTAGGTTTTATATTTAAAGCTATGATTTTCAGATCAGCAGAAAGGGAATTTTACTTGAGAGAAACTGCGATCATTTGCCTTTGCATAGTGAGAATCTTGCTTCAAAACTACCATACTATCGTGGGGTCTGCCACTGCAAAAGAAGCATTTCCGCACAACATTGAAAATCAAGCCATTGACTTACATTTAATTATTGACTAAGAAATACAGGCTTCAATTACCTGCAGGTCACTGGAAACCCATCAAGGTCTCTGCTTATGGAGTGGCCATCATCGTTGATTGGACGAACATGCTGATACAAAAATGCAATGGGTAAAATATTCCCAAAACAGCATTCATAGAAGAATCCTAAGGAAAAATAATGCCCGATAATCCTTGAGAACTGCAATAAGGAAGACCCACCTCAAATTTTATGCTGGTAGTGCTGCTCCAATTGGAGCTTGCAGGCTCATTGAGATCAACCCCAGCAGAAAAGCGGCACAAATTGACACCCCCACTTCCCGAGCGAGAGAAATTGTCTATGGGCAAACCATGGACTCCAATCTCAGGCGAGATTGAGTGCTGAGGACACCAAACACTAAAATTAGACATAACATAATAAATTGAACTTCTTAATATTGAATTGTCGATCAAATTAACCAATCAGGTTGTCATTTTGAGTCTAAATGGTTTTGGAAGTTCCTATCGAACCCAATTCTCTTTTGAAAAGAAGTAATTCCATTACGTTACTTCTCTTTAGCATGCAAGTGTAGATGCAGACCTGGATGATGAAAGACTGTTGAGCAAGACACTGGGGTCTCGGTCTCCTGTAAGCTATCAAGACATTGGAATCATACAGTCCCTTATCCAATGACACGTCGATCTTCTCACTTCCACCAAATAAGTTGGGGTGTTTGATACAAAGACTACAATACCAAAAAATTATTAAACCTATTATTACCCATTACAAATTAAGAAAAATAAAATCAAAGAAGAAACACAAACCCATCACCCATATTTAAATAGGAATCGTAATACACAAGAACCCACTACCATACCTCCCAACAATCTGAGAAAAGGGATGGCCCGAGTCCCTGCAAAAAAAAAAAAAGAAATTAAGGCCAAGCTCTTAACGAAATGTTGAAAGAATTGTAACTAAATTGCGACAGGAGAATAAGACATAGAGGGATAAACAAAAACCTGAAAGGAGGAAGCATCAAGGCTGCACATAACTTGTGGGTGAAATCCACATTTACATCTATCTTGGCTGCATAGTAGCAACAATGGTGTGAGAACAAAATACTTTTACTAATCTAAAAAAACAATTTTTAAGACTTTTAATTGCTGATTTGTAGTTATGGGGTTAATCTCCCAATCGCAGAGTTGTAAGAACTGACCTTTGCCAGCATGGATGCTCTTCTGAGCTCCCATCCCATTACTTGTGCAACCATTAAACGAACCCAATTCTATCAATCTTCTCCAATTCTCAATCGACCTTAAAATGGGACGACAGAGACTGTCTTGAGGGGGGCGAGTGATCTTATCTAAGACTGTGTTGCTTGAGCGTTTGGGAAGGATCTAATTCAAAGTTGAAGGGGGATTGTTCTTTGCTTCTTGAGAGGGGAGAGAGATCGATAACTCTCCCGTTCGGGTAAACCCAGCAGGGCCTATAACTGTTCCTTACTTCCTTGGCAGTCTTTCCTGCACGTGCAAAGGGATGTAATCCGGTATGGTGCACGTGATTGGTGGGACCCTCATCACATTTGGTTGGCTGAACCGATCTAATTATTTTAAGGGAAGGGTTATTGGCACCCCCAAAATTGATCACCGCAACCCCATTTTAAGACTTTTCAAAATTTCATCTCATACCCCTCTATGAAATAACCTATTTACCCTTGTTAACAAAAAACTCAAAACATTAAATTGCTCACCCCAC
>JAOXJP010264027.1:0-20754 GCA_025762735.1 Platanus orientalis
TTTAGTAAAAATTAAAGTTCATTTTTTTAAGGTACACTTTCATTGACAAATTGGAACCAACATCATACCCTTACCTTTTTACTCAAAATAAAAATAAAAATAAAAAACTTATCCATACCCTATCTTGTTTTGGCTTGGACCCTCTAATACCAATCTAGGCACTAAAAATTAGATGAGAACAAATCTTGTGAGAACTGTGAAAATGGCAACAGGGTACGGACACATCAGCACCGAAAAGTGATAAGTGCACCCCAAAAAGTGCAAATCATTTTTCGGATGCGTCGGCCCCTCTGGTGCCGTTTTCACGATTCTCACAAGATTCGTTCTCACACAATCCAAGCCCCAATCTAGGCCATCAAAATTAGAAAATAGTACAAGATCCAAAGGTAGGTATGAGTCAACCACCAACCCCTTTTCCCAATTCAAGCATTTGTTGGTTTGCTAGTTGCTACAGCCTACAGCCTTGGTGGGGCCTTTCATCATTGTCCCATTCCATGTCTCTCATCCCTAAACCTAAGAACACCTTGTCTCCCTACCCCACATATGACTTGGTCAGACCATCATACATCTCTATCTCTCTCTCTCCCCTCCATCATCATTCAAGATGGGTCCCACATGCATTTGTAACACGTGGCAAACATCAATGTGTCCTTCTCACACGTGACTACAAACCCAAGAATTCGTAGTGTCACGCTTGCAATTTTCCCATCTTAAGCCAATGGTTAGGAGGTTAGTTGTTCTTGTTTAACGAGGCTTACTTGACGGACGTTATCCGCACGCGTATATGACAGGCCGCCCATCCAATCACCGCTTCGTCGATGCTTTCTGCCCTGGGGGCTGGGGCCCTCTCCATCCATCGTCGGCTCTCTCCTACCAACCAACGGAGCCTACTAATAATTTTGCTCTCTTCAATTATCCCTACCCTACCCTCAAACTATTCTCTCAATGCCCATCCTATCCCTTGCTTCTTCCAACCACAACCAACCCCAAAATGAATTAGAATTTGGCTTTAGATTTTGTAAATAACAATAATGCCCTTTATACTCCTGAGCTATATTTTTTTTGGGGGGAGTTCTCTCTTGAACCATCTTTTTTTTTTTTTTTTTGGTTGGGGGGGGGGGGTGAGTTCTCTCCTGAACCAGCTAGTGACTAAATGAAGCTTTTGATTTTTGAACAAAATAAAATTTTCTTTATAAAAAATAGACTATTTGAAATCTCAGAACTATAAAATTGATTTTTCCCTTTAATTTTTTTTTTCTTTTGATAAATTCACACTTTGCCATGGTTAACTGTGAGGTGAATTATAGGGGAATCATAAGGTTTGATAAAGGTTGTGTTTGGATTTGCAAAATTGGATTTGGCTATAGAATTTAATTCTGCTGAATTAAAAACCGTTGAATTCAAATCTATAGAATTGAAATTTCTTTCAATTGGATGCATAATTAAACGGATGGAAATGAATTATATAGTTCCCAATTCCATTGTTTGGATATATAAAATTTTGGGGATATGGAATTGAATTAATTTGTAGCAATAAACATATTTAGTATTGTATCGTACAACTCTGACCCCGCACAATAAATCCATCAACTGTATGGATCATTCTTGAGATCATTCAGTCATGCATGTGGGACCCACATACCTATATTGCCTGAGATTGAAAGATTTATTACAGATATTATATTTAAGTATCTTGGTGGATTCGAACCACTACCTCTTGAGATATTGGAGACAACATCCATATTTCTATGCTCTACCAAATTGAGCTAAAGACCCAAAGTCATGCATGGGTGAACAAAATTTGGATGGAAGTAATGAGCAATGTTATATTATATGCAGCAAAAGGCTGATTCATGTACTTCGCCATTACAAATAGGATCAGTGGTTTAACACTTGATCCTTGCCAAAAGTTTATCAAAATTGTCTTAGAGGTTGAACCATCAATAACGGGTTATACTAGGTTAACCTAACAGTGCAATAGATGTATGGAACAACTTTTTAAAGCAAGTTAGGTCCAGCTAACCAATAGGAAGCTGGCCTGGTTAACTTGAAGAATTCGATTTTAAATCCAACCCCCAAATTGGCTTGACCCTCTGAGGGTGGTTCCAAGCTCACCATTTAGTCCAATTGAGCTGGTCTAATTTTATAACGATGATCCATATAGTCTAAGACTCTAAATGGCAATCCACCTTTTGGATGGACCATTCCTCAGAGTTTGGACTGCTATTATGATCTTAACCATTAAGAAGGGACTTTAATATATAAAATAGGCATGTAACAGTCAATAGAATAGTTTTGATAGGAGAATGATTGTATAAAGAAAAAAGCTCTGTAGTTGTGCCACATATTGACACATGATGTGTTTTTGAATTTGGTGTCTCTTTTTGGGTATCTACTTTTTTCAACTGAGCACTTTTATAGACGTTTTTAACCCCAAAACACCATGTGTCAGTTTATAATTTATCACAGAGACTCAGATACACTTTTTCATCACATAACATTTGTTTTCGTTTTTTATCAATATATCGGAAAAGCTTTGACTATGACGGATCCCCCATCGCTTTTGTTCAACACGACGCCAGATCATTTTTTGAGAAGCAATCAAAATTTGTTTGAAAAATAATCAAAAATTGTTGTTCTTACCACAATATCAGAATGAGCAGCTGGTTGGACTGGTCATTTGCTTTTATACTTTTCTCATTTGTCAAATTGACCCACTGTTTAACAAAATGGCCTGTTTGATTTTCAAAAGTATGTTTCATCCAAACTTTGATGTGGTTTTGCATAAAGGTAAAAAAGTTGTTTTGCTGAGTAGTGAGCATTTAGGTTTGTATTCTATTAACCAAGGCAAATTGGGTCTTTTCTTTGTCATGGTTAAAAACGTCTGGGATACAGAGAGGTGCCTTACACTTGCGTGCACAACCAAGGCACAACTAATGCAGATGCATGTATGTGTTGTTACTGATGTCTCCATCCACACATGCAAGACAAGCAAGTTGGATCTTGCAACGAATCGGATGGGTTGGGCACGTAAAACTTGTCATGTTTCTTGTTCAGAAGATTAAATCGACAATTGAATGGACTCCACTTAAAATAGGGCTGTCAATGAGTCGAGCTTTTCCCAGCTTATCTCAGGCTCATCATGTAAGGATTATGTTTAACTTGGCTCAATCATAAACTTGAGGTGTCAGACTTAGCCTCAGCTCAAGCTCATAAAGGTGAGCTCAGCTCAACTTGTCTCACCAAAATCATGTCACCATCTTTGATTTGGTTACAAGATCAATATTATGAGGGGATCCCTTTACCTTGTCAATTCAACATTGATAGTTGCTGACAACTCAGCCATGTTAGACCTACTATTGGGTATATTCTTGGAGAGAAAGGTCTTCAGATCATTGGACTCCTTTAAGTCTTGTTATACAAAATATGGATGAATAACCTTTTTTTCCCCTAAAGATGTCAAGTCAAGATAACATCATACATATAAAAAAGACAAAAGGAAAAAATCATAAGCATAGTTAGAGTGGTCCGGATTTAGTAGGACAACTTAGAGAGTGGCTAAAGTTGGAATGGCATCAGGCTGACACATCAGTGACAAAAAGTGAAAAACATCCCCCAAAAAAGTGTATATCAATTTTTCGGCACTGATGTGTCAGCCCTAATGTCATTCCAACTTTAGGCACTTTTCTAAGTTGTCATACCAAATCCACTCTCTAATTGGAAACATCTTTTTTATCAAAAAAAAAAAAAAAACCAAAACCTTGAGTCTCATCTAAGTGTAACAAAAAAATATTGTTGGGACTTTACTCGATATATAACAAAGTATATACATAAAATTCTATATAGACTATCTATATATACAAAACTCTTATCATGACAAGTTTTTAATGAGTTAAGCTTAGTGCAGCTTGACTTAACTTCACTTAAAAATTAAAAACTCCAAGTGAAGGTTTAGGTTCATTAGTGTGAGCCATAAACAAGGCTCAAGTTCAAGCCTACTTAGCTTGAGACTACTTACCAAGGGGTAGTGTGGTTGGCCAGGATCCCTCGGGAAGCAGAGGTCTTGAGTTTGAAGCCAATCCCTAGGGTTCACTTGCCTAGGTGTAAAAAACCTGATTTGATAGGCACTATATTTTTGGAGTTCTAAGAAGCTTGGATACCTTGGTATCAAAAAACAAAAAACAAAACCAAAAAGCTTGGCTCATTGCGAGCCATAGTTCAAAGATTGTTTTGCCAGAAAAAAAAAATGTGCATGATTAATTAATTGGCAACCATATGATAGGTACTATATTTTTGGAGCTTCACATATATATTTTATCTGTAATACATATAATGATCCCCACTTCCATGATTATGCAATATTAACTTACAAATACCACTACATCTAGCTGTGACGAGGTCTTTAAAGAAGAAGAGGAGGTCAATGATGGAAACAAGCAAGATTCTTTCTTAGGGTACTGCCTATGTGAGCCGCCGAGGAATTTTCAAAGGGTCTGGGGGCCTTTTTGGTATCAATCTGTTCTACTTTCCACAAAATTATACGTTCCCAGTCCCACTCCAGCCCGTCTCTTCTCTCTTAAACACCACCACCATCACCACCTTACACAAATAAAAGGAACACAAAAGGTGGTAGATGGAGAAACAACCACTTCCTTCTCCCTTCCTCACAACCCTTACCACCTTCCCCGTCTAATCATTCCATCTCTGCCAGATTTCCTCAAATACCCCTCTTTTTCACCGGATTTTACTCTCCTTCCTCGGCTTTCTCTGTCTCCCAGGTATGAACAAACAGTCTCTCTGTTTGTAATGTGTAGTTTTTCTACTTTGTTTAAGCTTCTGAACGTGTAAGTTCTTGCTATTTCTTTTTGGGTTTGCTTGGTTCTCTGTACTGGATAGATGGTTATGGGTTTTGGTCTGGTGGGTAGGGAAGAAGAAAGATTTTTATTAACTTTTTAATTTTTTTTTGGTCTCATGTGCGTCCATGGGGTTTCTGTTGATTTCTCTGGTTGGACTTGGAAAAGTGTTTGTGAAGTTGGGTCTGTTTTAACTTCGTTGATTCCTGGTTGAAGAAGGTTGGTTGGTGGGTTGACTTGTATTAGAAGAAGGAGAAAGATTGGGAATTCTTTTAGAAGATGGGTTTAGTTGTATGTGTTTTCTTTGTTCTAATTTCATGTACTAGGCTCTGTGTTTCAAGGTTTTATTACTGTAAGTCTGTAACTAGTTTTTGCCTTATGAGTATCCATGGTCTCAGTTTCTCCGGGCTTAGACTTTTTGAGTCCGTTCTGCATAAAAGATTGAGTTCTTTTGTGTAAACTGGGTCATTGAATCCAGGCCACAAATGGGTTTTACCAAAACTATGGGGATACTTGATAATTGATTGATTTATTTGGTATATAGGTATCATGACTGCCCAATTCTTGTCATCTTTTTTAACTTCTTCAGATGATTCTTGTTGTTGGCAGGAGTTCTATTTAGGTTGTGCTGAACTTTGGGTTTTGCCTAAATATATTGGCTGTAGTAACTACATGTGAAGTACTTATATCTATACATTGGTAACTATGTTTCAGCATTTATGAAAGGATATACTATTTGACATTATTCTTAATATAATGGTGACAGTTGAAGATATGATCCATTTTTACATATTTATTATTTCTTAATTTTGCCTGGAGTGCATGTTTGTGGCAAGACTGTTCTGTAGCTGGTTCACAAATTAAACTCATAAAAGGTCCCTAATGAGTCCAGTTTTTTGTGGGTTTGCATCTTTGATTTCTGAAGGTCTGCACATGTTCTTTCTAAAAGAAATTGAAGGCATTCCAACTGAACCCTTTTGGACTACATTGTTGAAGTTTGCGTGCGTGCGTGCTATATCTCTTAATTGGTTTTTATTTTATTTTATAGTCATATGTACGTTTTATTTTGTTTTATTACATTGTTCTGCATTTAAGTGCTGGTAACATTTCTTTACACCATAATTTTGTTTAATTTACATTTGCTAAAGGTCTCCATTCCCTACTTTGCGGCACTGTTATGGTTTTAACTACTTGAGTCAGATATGCATCCTGTGATTTATTGTACTCTGTTGTAGCACCCCATTAGGAACTGAGTAACTTTCAGTTATATCTGGCTTTAATTATTCTGTTCCTTATGATGTACAAAGCATGGGCATTGATATTTGAGGTCATCAGCTGAACCAATTTCTACTGTTATTAGGAAGAGTGGACCAGCCATGGTGAGCATTCGGAGACGAAAACTCTTGGGACTTTACTCTGGTATACTCAACTTGAAATGCTGATATTAGAAAATAAAGTACAGCTATTGAATTTGATCCCTAATTGCTGATCCTAGTGCAGACCTACTTGTAGGGCTTTCTTTATTAAATTCTGTGTTCTTTTATTTTGTGTAATAGTACTTTCTTTCTCAAACTTGTAAGACACTGAAATTTTGAAGATTTAGAACTTAGTTTTTCAGATACATTGTGCTTCAATGGACACATTATTCACCAGTTATTGTGGGCCTTTGCAGGGAAAAGTTCTTTTTTACTTCAGCTTCCTAGGTTTGGTGAAAATGGAGGTTTTCCTGAAAATCCTATTCAGAACACCAGATCAGTTGGTGTGTATCCTATGCCTTCAGATGATGTCAGCCAGTCAAAGGAGGTACTCATGGATCGCGTTATCCTTGGTTCTAAATCTTTCCTACTGGGATGCTTTGTTCCAGCCTCTTCCTTTTTCAAGTGTCTGTTCTATGTTTCATGGAAATGCATAATACTTGGCACCACTATGTTTAAAGGGTTTTACCTAACCCATATTTATGGTGGCTTATCTGAGTAAGTAATAAACTATCTTATATTCGAAATTTGAAAATCCCTGGATCCAAGTATTATAGATATAATTTCAAGAAATGGAGGCCTTGACAAGTCTACCCACTAAATTTTTCCCATGGTGTATCTTTATTTCTAGGGATCCATGGTAAAGAAAACAAATGTTGTAAAAAGGCCAGTGGTGATCGTAATTCCCTTATTAATAGTCATGTACTAATTCTTGGTTCCAGAGTCCAGACGGATTGCCTGCCAAGTGTCAAGATTTTTTTTGGAGCCACTTGCTTCCTGATTGGCCTTCAAATACCTGTTATCTGACTTCTGATCATTTAAAACTCACAACTGAGTCAAGCCATGGTTACTGTAATGGTTATTCCATTTAGGAGAGCTACAACTCATGCTTAATTTGATCTATCCGTCTTTGGAAGGACCATGTACCCATTCAGCTTCATGGATTCTCTTCAAACGGATCTTCTTCCTTTGCTCCTATAACAGCAATATGGAATAGTTGCTCAATATTTTGTTACAATGTCTGCAGTAGCTGATTCCTTATTTTCTAGATTTGAACTTTGTAGCTATATCAACCTGTTTCATGTCAATTACCTTATCATATCTGCTGGTGTTGTCATTCTTCAAAATGGCTATCAACCTGAAGCAGTATCAGGGATATTTTTTTTCTGTTGTGTTTGCTGCTGAATCATTAAGAATGCTCACTTGCTAGAATGTTCCATCACTGCTACAATCAACTATAAACAGCTTCACTTTTCTTTAGAAGATCTTGTGTCCATTTAATCATTTCAAGACATCTCTTTTATTGATACACGTTTCATGTTGACAGCATAATATATGATGACAATGAGCCTTTGTTGTCCACTTCATGCCATTTTAGCAAAGGATCCTCTTAGAATAATAGCCGCAAGCTGGACTTTCATTAGGTTGGGTTTACATGGGATTAGGTTTTTCGACAACCGATCCAATTGTAGATCATCTGGATTCGATCTGAACAAGTGTGACCTGGACACAATTCGAATTAGGTCAGATCGGGTTGGGGTGGATCAACCATAGTTCCTCTCTGGCTCCTTGTTGAGAATGGTTGCCAAGAACCATCTGATCTACCAGACCACCCACCTATATAATGATTTCTTATGTTGTATAGAAATCAATACTTTTATATTTTTTTTATTATTCACAACACCAATTCCATGTAATTGTATATGCATGGTTATTTCCAATGTCTTATATCCCGGACAAGAGGTGAACCAGGTCTTTTGATTCTGTTCAGACTGGTGTGCTGCCACCAGGTAAAACCAGTACCATATGTTGTTGTCAGTGTTAGACTTAATAAAAAGAACTAAAATTTAGTCTCCATTTGGTAGTTTATCTAGCTGGAGTGATGCTTCAACTGCTTGGTTCAACGGTTTAATATGATTTTTTTGCTCATTCGTCTTGGATTAGGCCTACTAGTTTAATGGTCCAGTTCCTGTGACATCCATCCGGTCTGAGTTAAAACAATAGTATTTCAATAATTGACTGGTCCTAGGCCTGACCTGATTGGATCTGATTATTGGTCGATCAAATATTTTAAATGTCTTAGCCACAAGTTCCATTTTCATGTACCCATCAGACAAATCTTTAATGGCTGTTTGGATGGTGTGTTCAATACACTTTTAACACATTTTCTACATAAAATGCAAAAAACATCTCATTAAACGCACTTCAGAGGCACATTACAAAGAAGCATTAAGAAATTTTTGCACTCAATGCCAAAGAAATTCATTAAAACCTTCTCTTTTGGCTAAACTCTTTTTCTCTCTCTCTCTAGCTCATTGGGGAATGTTTGTTCCTTTGTAAATTTCCCTTCAAAATTAGTAAAAGAAGGATAAAATACCATGATTTCCATTTTTATGAGGACAACTGTTAATAGTAAGTTTTAAGGTTTGACCCGAATGGAAATTATAAAATGAATCTGCTATGATATATGCAAATCCAAGTAGAGCTGGAGCTAATTATTGCTTTTCAGAATTTAGTACTGTGAATATATCAATAAGTGCATAATCTGGCAATTTTTATGCTGTCCAAATCACGTTTGGTATGGTTCATAATGAGGTTTGATTAATTGAAAGCTCACCATAAACAAAGTAGCTATTTTGTCACTCAATCCAATACTCCAAGATCAATTTTCTTGCCGCTAATTGCCGTAGCCAATTAGGCAGAACCAAGATTCCACTGCTGTATGATTTTGCTTTAGGTGATATGAAATTTAGAACGTTGGTATATGTAAGATGATTTTCTTTCTAAATCAGATACAACGCTGGATATCATTAAACTCTTGATTATTTAATGTTCCTCCTAAATGGTGTGTGTCTGCACTTGTATATTCCTACTTAACACCTTTACGACATTGTGGTTAATGTTCTACGGATTTAGATTACAACATTGTCTAGTGAAAAGCTTTAAGACACTGCTGTTAAAGTGATGGTCTGAAGTAATATGACTTATGATGGGCAAAAACTGCTTTGTAACAAAAAAAAAAGATAATAGATCTTGATATCTTTGGTTTCTGTTCTGCTTGTGAGAACTATTGATCTGCTGGGCATGTAGTTACAGAATTTTGTGTAAACATATAATTGAGTTGCTGTTGGAAATCGAGGGTTTGACTTTGGTGAGTTTCATGAAGTGGATTAGAATGGAGGATTGGGGCTTGGGGGCGAGTGTGGGGAATGGGGTGAAGCATAGTGGTTCTTTTAGTGGTCGGGTGGGATGAGTTGTTAGGAAGCATATACAACAACAACGACAAACAGCCTTATCCCAACTATTTGGGGTTGGGTACACAAATCCTTTTCCGCCATTCTGCTATATTTAGGGCCATATCTGCCGTTAAATTACAATCTGCCATGTCTCTCCTTACTTCAACCCAGGTCAATTTTGGCCTTCCTCTAGTCCTTCTAGCACCTTAAACTTGCATCGTCTCACTCCTCCTCACTGGCGTAGTCATTGGTCTTACATGACCATACCATCTAAAATTATATTTTAGGGGTGAAGCACTTGTAAAATTATATTTTAGGTTTATGTCTTTAAGATATGTTTTTTTTTTTTTTTTAACAAATACAATATAAGTATGTTGAGACTTTTAAATCATTAGGTCAACATATCTAAATTCTTAAAACAGCAAGAAAGCTCCAAACAAAACAAAACTGGTGTTTGTGTGGGGATTGAGGAAGTGAGTCTCAACATGATAGGTAGAAGATTCTTTTAGAAGGTTCTTTCTGGTAAGTTGTGGGCTTAGTTATTAAATTCACCTTTCTGATACAGCCATGAAAATGAGTTGCAGCACCATATATGCGCATACAAGGAACTCCAATTAAGATGCTTCATACTAGAAGAACTTATGGAAGGTGTGAGGAGAAAAAGGGAAAAAGTAGTCTAATCCTATCCCTTTATTTAATTTCAGTTTCTCCTATATTGCATTCGTCCCCATTTTCCCTTCCCCTAGTTCGTCACTAGTTAATCTTCAATTCTATTATCTTCTGATAAGGTAAGTAAGATGGGGAAATTGAACACTGTTCATGATAATATCAGAACTGGGGTTGCAGTGGATGGTATTATAGAAGGGGAAACAAAGTGGCGAATGGAATCATTGACAAGGGGTTAAAAAAAAAGGGGCAAAATGGGAAGATGCCAGCTGGCTAATTTGGTAAAGTCTGAGGGTGTCATACCCCAGACCTGTTCTCAAAACCCGTGTTCACCTACTAATAAATTAACCACTAACATTTACCTATCAAAAAAAAAAAAAAAAAAATGGGAATAGGAAGAAATCATAGGTGTTGTAGAAGGAGATGAGTGGGACCTAAGGGCTGAAAGATTACAGAGTGATAGCAAAAATTATTAGGTTGGTGTGATGAGGATTAAGAATCATGACCTGTTACCCCTAGATCTTGAAGTAGAGCTTACTGAACCCAAAGGTGTCATTTACCAACCCAATGTGAACTCAGAAGAAATAAAAGTTGGTGGAAACTCTGATGATATTGTGGATCCTGGAAATGATTCTCTAGGAATAACTTCTGATGTAGAAGGTATGAAAAACTTAAACAAAGCTTGAGGAGTGTTGATGCGCAGCCTAAGTCACAAATATCAATCAAAGTAGTAAAGGCTGCAAGGTTGAGGATACTAGGAGTAACCAATACTGTTGGGTATGGTTTAGATTAATTTCAAGGGGTCAATCTATGGTGAAATAAGGCTTAAGGAGGTTCTGTTTTCAGTGAAAACAGCAAGGGTAGACTGGAGGGTTTATTGGATTATGATGGAATTAGAACAAAGACTACTTGGGCAGAATAGGGGACTGGATGTAGAGGTTGAGAACAGAAATTGCTGGGTCTCAAATTATGGACAGAATACAGGTTATAGCAGAGGTTAATGGGAGTGAAATCTGGACAGATTATGGGTTCTAAAGAGGGTTTTATAGCTTTAACAGGGACTGGTTCTAGGGATGAACAGTTAGGTTTTATGAGAATATTCAGGTCTTAAACAGAGATGGTTTATGTGTCCTAAGTCTGACAGATGTATGGCTACTATGAGGTTTTCATGGGGCTGATCAGAGATCAGAACAGAAGAACAGGGACAGATTCTGGGCAATTGCAGGTTATTTCTTTAATGGGGACAGCGAAGGATGATGGGGAAGATGGTTTACAGGTTTAGGATTAAAAGATTTTTCAAGAAAGAAATTGTATTCAATCTTAATGATTCATGATTGCAGAGAAATAAGAAAACAGCAAGTAAAAAGGGAGAATAGTAAGAAAGGAAGAAGAAAAAGAAAATAAAAGAAGAACGAAGATAGAGAATAAGATAGAGTACCTATGTGTGGGTAATCAGCTACCTCAGAAGCCCTTGGACATCACCATCCATGGGTTCCAGTTTAGGCACCAAAAACTTGAAGAAAAGAATGAGTTCCACTCATGGAGAGCAAGAAACCAGTCAAACTTTTTATTAATTCCATCATACCAATACAAAAATGTGCAGCGTTACATATAGGCTCACAAACTCAAGATAATAACAAGAAACTAAATTAGAAATTTCTAAATTATTAGTTTACTTGATACCTAAGACTTTTTTAAACTCAAAACTACTGAAACTTTGACTTTTTAAAAACAAAAAGTGCCAAAATCAAGCCCCTTTAAAGGATTTTGACCAGCACTCTAAGAGGGCCCCACCTTGACTTGTTGACTCACTAAAATTAATAAAATACCCTTGGGGAAAAATTACAAATCAAAGGTGTTGTGGGAACCAGTTATTTATAATATCTCATCTAGACTTGATTCTTGGAAAGCTTCTCTCTTATCAAAAGGGGGGAGACTGACTTTGATAAATGCAACTTTGGTAGCCATGCCCAACTATTTCTTATCCTTATTCATGGTTCCTATGTCAGTGGCTAATAGAATGCAGGCAATGCTTAGGAGATTTCTTTGACAGGATGAGCTTGATCATCATAGACATTACTTTGTGGATTGGAATACTTCTTGTTAGCCAATTAATTATGTGGGTCTCAGTATCAGGAGGATTCAGGACCATAATAAGGTCCTACTGGCTAAATGGCTTTGAAGGTTTGGTGTGGAAAGAGATAACCTATGGTGTAAAATAGTGGTGATGAGATTTTGTGAGAAATCTGTTTGGAAATCATGTGAGATTAGGGGGAGGCATGGATGTGGGATTTGAAAATCTATCGCCTTTGGGAGGTCGGAGTTTTGGAAGCACATTAGATTCAACCTGGGTTCGGGGGTGAATATTAGGTTTTGGATGGATTCATGGGTAGGGGGGATTCCGTTTATGGGGGAATTCTCAAACATATTTCAATTGGGTGTGGAGCCCTTTTCTTTGGTGGAAAGTTGCTAAGATGACAATAAAAGAATTTGGGATCCTGGTTTGAGAAGAGCTCCAATGATTGGGAGATTGGTGAATTACTAAGTTTACTTGAGATCTTAGGTAATTTGCATCCTAATAGTGATAATGAGGATGGGTGGATTTATAAACTGAATCGTAAGGGTTGTTTCACATCTAAATCATTTTATGTTAAGTTGTTTAAGTCCCTAAGGATCTTGGTCCCCCATAAAGGCATTTGGATTTTGAATATTTCTTCTAGAGTCATTCTTTATGTGGAATTGCTTTCTGGATAAAATTCTAACTTTGGATCATCTTCAGAGTAGAGGCTAGAATCTGGCTAATAGATGCTCCTTATATATGGTTGTAGAGGAATTGGTAAGTCATCTATTCATTCATTGTCTTATGGATAAAGGGTTGTGGTACCTTTTCCTTACTCAATTGCAAACTCCTTGGGTTTTTTTTCCAAAGTTCTTGAATAAGCTAATATCAGGTTGGCAAATGAGTGGTTTGGGGAGTTTTTCCTAAGACATTTGGTGTGCTTTACCGGGGCTATTTTTTGGGGTTTGTGGAAAGAAAGAAATAACATGATCTTCGAGGAGCGGTATCGAAATCAAGATGAATTGGTGTTGCTTATATATCTAATACTCTTTTTGAGTGGGTTTCGGTGTGGGTCACTTTTGATGAGAAGGAATGGTGCGACTTTTGGTGTGAGAAGTTGTAATCGTTTTGGGTGTGGGCTTTGTGTTTGTGTTTTGCTTTGTATGTTGGCGTCACTTGCGTAGTGATTCCACCTTTTTGTACTTTGTTTCCTTTTGCTTATCTAGACTAATAAATAATTATCTTTACCTCTCAAAAAAAAAAAAAAATGCTTTATTCCTAAATGACCCAAAAACAAAACCATAATAACGCTCATGTCCTAGACTCTAATAACTCATACACTATTAAGTATAACAGTAAAACCCTCAAATAAAGACAAAAAATTCCATCACGTGTCCCAAAGATGTTCCTCCATGTGTCTTCTTCTATGGACCCCACCAAGGCCATGTGTGGGCCCCACTTGGCTCTAATGTCCACATCAAGTGGTACATGGAACAAGATGGAAAGAGGAGTGAATAAAAGAAGACTTATTGAACTGACCCCGTGTTTATTGTGGTGAAAATGTGAACCATAGAGTGATTTTAGAAGCAACATTTCCACTAAATATAGAAATGAGATGGAATCCAGCACTGACTCTAGTAATAGCATGGTGGATCCTAATGAGGTGAGTGATTTGTTTTGTTTTTTGGTTTTTGTTTCTAGGGAAACTCTTTCATTAAAAGTGAAAGCAATAATGGGATGCATGAGAAATACACCCTAATACTCGGGACCCTTGGATGAAAACATAAGAGTCCCAATCAAAGATCCAGTCATGATATCTAATATCTTTACAAAGAGGGAGACGGTTAACCCAGCACAACAAGAGATAGAATTTTTTGAAGAAACTTAGCGGTGTCACATAATCTCCTCAAAATTTGATGGTTTCTTTTAAATCAAAAACCCCAACAAATAGTGAATGGAATACTGTTCCAAAGCACTTCACCTTTAGGCGTGAGACCATTGACTACTCCTGAACATTTGGAAATCAAATCTGCCATGGAAGCTTTGAACACCCAAGGTCAATTATAATGAAGTACAAATACCTCCATATCTTCAAGGCCACATTGCAATGGAGGAATATATGGTCTGTAGTTTCAGCTTCAGCAAGACGCATGCAGCAGCCAACAGGCTGGGCACACCCTGAGCCATCAGATTGTTGAGAGCAAGGATGTTCCCATGAAGGAGATCAGAAGAGAGAGGAAAAAATGTGCAACAAGTGCACAAGGAGATTGAAAGAACATGAATGATGAATCTATTATGGATCAGATTGCAGATGAACTCGACATTTCCAGTTTTGATGAACAAGAGGAGACAATCAAGATCTCTGAAATAGGGAAAAAAAGGGGTAAAAAAGGGATTGAGAGCAGAGAAATGAACAATTCAAGAAGCAGAATGAATTTTCATTCAAATTCATGTGTTAGTAATTGTTGAGGAGAAGTGGTAGGGGAAGCAGAAAAGAGTGTCCCAGTGTGAGCAAATGAAATGTGTTGGAATGTGAGAGGTTTAGGAAGCTTTATATAGGATGCTATGCAGAGAGCAAAGGGTGGATATTATATCAATTTAGGAGCTCAAAGTCGTGGAGGTAGAGCATTTGGGCATTAGAAACAGAAGTTGAACAGTGCTACCCCCACTAGGAGCATCTGTGAGGATGATCACCTTTTGGAGCAAAAAGGTGGTGAACTGTTTAGAAGAACTGATTGTAAATTATTCAATTTCTCTCGGACTGTAGAATGTGATAGATGGTTTGAATGGTGTCTTACATTTGTCAGTGGCCCTAATGACCTCTCTCTCTCTCTCTCTCTTGTAAGCCTTAATGACATTAACGAAATTAATCTCTTTTGGGAAGGAATTATTCAGCATTTATGCACAATAGGAATCACCTTTGTGTGTGTGGAAGGAGATTTTAATGTAATCAGGTTCTCTCATAAGAAGAAAGGTGGGAGCATGATCACTAGAAGCATGATGGGTTTGAAGACTTCATTTTGGACTGTGGTTTGAGAGATCTTCTATTGCAAAATGCTAGCTTTACTTGGTCCATCATGCAGGCTAATCCCATTTTCCATAAAATGGATAGATTGGTGTCCTTTCATCATCCAATTAGCATTACCGAGGAAGTCAGACCACTCGTCCTCATTGCATACTTAAAAAGGGGTTCAGAATGGACAGACACCATTTAGGTTTGAATACATTCCATTAGATGGCTGTCTAAGAATCTCAGGCTAGCAGCTCGTCTGCTTGAGGGCAGTCGGCTAATTCGTACCAAAGATGAGGGTGATAAAGTATTAGTTCTGTAGAGGAAAAACAACCATAGAGGAAGATCTGTTGAACTCTCTTCTAATCCTAGATCTGGTAGAGGAAGAAGAATTATTATTCCCGAGGAGATTACGGGATCTAGATGGGAAAAAATGGCAGACGTGCTCAAGAAATATTTCCAGGATGAAGATAAACCCCAGACTGTCCACCCTTATCTCCCTCAGACTACTGATTTCCCAACTCTGCCCAAAATTCAACGAAGGGAGGGTAAGGGAGGATGGAAATATCGTGGAGTTAACCTGGAACATATGATTGACTTTTGTCGACTAGCTAAAGTTGTGTGTGGAATGCATTAACAATTCCCTGCATTGGTAGGCGATTGAAACCAGAACCAAAGAAGCCCTATTGAGAGAAGGCAATCTGTATATAGTTCCCTTAGGGGAAAACAGGGGTCCTTTATATCTAGACTCCTGGGCAGAAGCGTCTTGGCTTGATAGCCATGGATCTCGAGTTGTAGCTCAAGGCAGGTTTGGATTCCAACGATGGATGCCTTGCGTAGGAACCATGATTCCAAAGAGAACGATGATACTACGATGGGTTCAAATTAGGGGCTTACCCTTGCATCTTTGGACAATGGAAAAATTTGTAGAGATTGTGGATGTATGCAGTGGGATGGCTGATATCGATCCCCAATCATTCCATCTAAAGGATCTCAGGCAGGTTCGTATGAAGCAGTGACCATGCCATATTGACTCGATTCCAAAAATTGTTAAGGTTCATGATGGAGTGTAGTCTTACCTGGTGTCGATCATTCTGGAAGATGACCTAGAAGAGGATGACTGGGATAAAACTCAAACGCCATCGTTGGAGGTAAAATTAGACAAGCAGCTTTCCAATGTGGGAAACAAAAACGTGGTGGTTTCCGGTTTTGGAAAACTGGATAGTGGTTTTGGCTAAAAGGATGGTTCAAATTTTGAATTGGAAAAGACAGCTGGTGTAATGTCTATCAGCAACAGTTGTATGGACAAGTCTATCCCCATGGAAGATAGATTTAACGGTAACCAGGAGGGTTACTTTCGTTAAAAAGAAATTCGTCCACAACATCATCGAAATCGAGAGATTATTCTATTATTACCCCTGATCCCCTAAAGACCAAGAATCCTAATCAAAGGTTATTTAAGTCTTTGCAACGGGGTAATAGGCATAAATTTTGCTTTCCATCATTCGCCCTCTCTTTCGATAATCTTAGGTCCACCCTTCGGAATCAAAGGGTAAAAGAGGGTTTTCACAATTCATATCACCCATCTCGAATGAAAGATTGGGTGATGACGCATTTTGGGTAGAAAGAGAGGGCGAACTTGGGAGCATCATCGAGTTTAAAGGAGGATGCTTAGCCTCTAAGTTTTGGGAGGGAATTAGGCCAGTTCGGAGGTGTGCTTGAGATAGGGGAATTGTCAGTCGGAGGTGACAACCAAGAGTTATTCGAGATTGTTTAGGTCGCCCATGAGAATGGCTCAGTCGATTTGGACATTGTTGTTAAGGATCCAACTGAAAATCTAGACACAAAAGCTGGGGAAATCAAAGAAACCGTGAGGAAAGATAATTTCTGTGAGGCAGTTTGCCATGAAGAGAGCAAAAGGCAATTACTAATTGGTAACAACTTTTCCAGTGAAAGGGAGATCCCTGTGACTCTGACAGAGGCATGTTACCACCAGTTTTTTGAAGCAAGAGCTTCCTCTTGCAGCCCTACGTATTAATCCTAACCTGTGAACTCCTTGGCAATTATTCCGGCTGAAGAAAGTGCCAAACCTTTGTTAGATGTATCGCTGTAGGTGTTGATGCAAATTCAGGCTGTGAGCCATTTCCTTGGAGTGTCTTTTGAGGGAGTAGAATAGCAAGCAATTGATTTGGTCACAACTTTAGAAAGGGAGATCTCGATCTTTGGGTCCATTAAGAACCATAGAAGGGTGTGTCGAGAAGTAAAGAATTTACATTCAAATGTTCTATACAAAAAGAGAGGAAACAACATCAGAAGGTCATGGACTCAGTCTCGAGGTGGTGTCTAAATTTTGGGTCTGTCCTGGGCTTCATATATTTATCAATGAATCCATCAATCCTCTTGTGGAATGTTCGAGGTTTGGGCAGAAATGAAAAGAGACCAATTGTGAAAGATGTTGTTAGAATAAGTAAAGCTGAGGTGATTATTTTGCAGGAGATAAAATTGTCGAGTATGAACAGAGGCGTCCTTAGGTAGGTTTGCTCTTTCGAGTTCTTTGATGGTGTTTGCCTTCCTTCTTGAGGGGCATCGGGTGGGATTTGGGTCTTCTGGGATGTTCGACACATAGAGGTGATGCACTTGTACATAGGTTTATTCTTTGTTTCAACTCGGGGCAAAGTGCAAGGGTTAGATAATTGTTGGCTACTCATTGGTGTCTATGGCCCTTGTGACGAAAGTCTGTTGCACATCTTTCTTGATGAGCTGAGATGTATAAGAGAGTCGTGGGCTGGTCCTTGGTGCTTAGGGGGGATTTTAACAAAATTTTGGATCCGACTTATAGAAATGGGAAAGGGGGAGATGGAAGCTTCTCTAGAAACATGATTGATTTTGCTGATTTTATAGACTCTCTTGCTCTTTGAGACCTTTCATTAGTTGAGACTAAATACACTTGGTCAAATATGCAGGAGGTACCTTGCCTAAGTAAATTGGATCGTTTCTTTCATTTGGTAGAGTGAGATCCTTTATTTCCATTTTCCGAAGGAGAGGCTCTACCTAGGCTGACCTTGGATCACATTCCCATTCTCTTGAATGAAAAGTGCTCATTGACAGGCCCCAGGCCCTTTAAATTTGAGAATATGTGGTTGAAACACCTAGAGTTCAAGGAGATGGTAAACGCTTGGTGGACAAATTATCAAGCTATTCGTAAACCAGGGCAGAAAATGAGAAAAAAACTAAAGATGCTTAGCGGATTTAAAAGCCTAGAATAAAGAGCTTTTTGGGTGCATGGAGGATAAAAAGAAAAGAGTCCTGGAAGAGCCGCGTCATTGGGATTGCATTGACGAGGAAAGGTGCCTAACTCTTAAGGAGAAATTCCTAAGAGACTTGGCTAAGTAGGATTATGCAAAAGTTGTGAATTTAAAAGAGATAAAATGGAAGCAAAATGCCAAAGTTCAATGGCTAAGAGAAGGGGATAATAATACAAAATTCTTTCATAGAGTTGCCTCTACCAGAAGTGTTAATTACATCTTCAAATTGAAAATCAACAGTGAGGTAATGGAGGACTTACTGAGAATAAAGAACCATGTCGTGGACTACTTTATTGGTCTATATGCTGATCCTGGTGATGTAAGGCCCAAACTGGATGGATTGCTGTTCAAATCGCTATCAAACTCCCAAAAGGAATGGCTTGAAAGGCTTTTTGAGGAGAGTGAAGTTAAAAAGATCATTTGGAGTATTGAGGATGACAAAGCTCCGGGTCCGGTTGGTTTTTCCATGGCTTTCTACATAACTTCTAGGGAAACAGTGAAAAAGGATGCCTTGGAAACTCTAGAGAATTTCCACAATGAGATATTTTTAGACTTTGGAAGTAATCCCACTTTCATATCCCTCATTTCGAAGAAAGAATGGGCGGATTTAATCAAGGATTTTAGACCCATTAGCGTGGTGGGCAGCATGCATAAAATAATTTCTAAGGTGTTAGCTTGTTGGCTGAAAGAAATTATTTCGGATTTAATCTCCCCAAACTAAAGTGTTTTTATTGGAGGAAGGCAAAGCATTGATGGGGTGTTAGTGGTGAATGAATGCATTGATGAAGTGCTAAAGAAAATGATTTTGGGAGTCCTATGCAAACTAGACTTGGAAAAAGTTTATGATTGGGTAAATTGGGACTTCCTTAATTACATGCTTGGCATAATGGGCTTTAGCACTAAATGGAGGCTTTGGATGAAGAAATGTTACGGGACAGTATCTTTTTCAATACTATTGAATGGAACATCAGTGGAATACTTTCATGGTCTAGAGGACTTCAACAAGGCGGCCCCCTTTCTCCTTTCCTTTTCCTAATTGTTGCAGAAGCTTTTGAGGCTTTCTTGTCCAAAGCTTTTCAAGGGGGGCCTTATGGAAGGGTTTGAGGTTGGAGCCAACGAACGAAATAGAATGATGGTTTCTCATTTGCAATTTGCCGATGATACCATTGTGATGTACAAAGACTTGGAAACACAATTGAAATACTTATGGTGTGTGATAAGGTGTTTTGAAGCGGTTTCGGGTCTAAAAGTAAATCTCTCAAAGAGTTGCATCTATGGTATTGGCCAGGTGGAAATTTTGGAAAGACTTGCTCACATACTAGGGTGTAAAATGGGTACTCTTCCTCATATTTGGGAATGTTGTTGGGGGCTATGTTCAAAAGTAAGAATCATTGGAACAAAGTAATGGATCGAATCCGTCATTGTTTGGCAGGCTAGAAAGGGCTCTACTTATTAAGAGGGGGAAGAGTTACTCTTGTGAAATCGGTTATGGCTAGCCTTCCTACATATTATTTATCTCCTTTTGTTATCCCTGCCTCGGTGGCAAATATGATTGAGAAATACCAAAAAGATTTCCTTTGGGGAAAGGGGAGGGAGGAGCAGGGTCCTCATTTATTTGCATGGGAGGAGGTTTGTAATTCAAAATAGAATGGAGGCCTTGGAATCCAAAAAATTAGGGATGTGAAATGGTTGTAGAGATTTGACCAAGAAAATGGAAGTTTATGGAGGGAGGTAATTGCTACCAAATATGGTCTTGCAAATGCATGGGAAACTAGAAGACCTTCTTCCTCTCATGGGGTTAGTTGTTGGAAAGGAATTATGCAACTTCTAAACAAATTTAAAGAAGCAATTCGGATAGAGGTTGGTTTTGGTCGCAATACTTGTTTTTGGACAGATTTATGGTTTTTTTAGGCCTCTTTGCATTGAAGCTACCCACATTTATGAGATTTCCTTGGACAAAGGTGTTAAAGTGGCAGATTGCAAAAATTCTAATGAGGTGGGGGGGGGGGGGGTTGGAATATTCCTCTTAGGTTAAATCTTAATGATTGGGAAATTGATGAAATGGCATGCCTCATGGGGTTGGTAGAAAATATGCATATAAGGAGTGATATGGAGGACACTAGGTGATGGAAGCTCTCCCCATCGGGAGT
>JAOXJP010264046.1:0-20754 GCA_025762735.1 Platanus orientalis
CCAAGTTCTCTCTCAAGTCTCAACCCCTCACTTGAGGTGAACATTCTACCCTCTTTCTCTCTCTCCTTTCTTTTTTAATCTTCTTTTGTACTTTTTGTTCTTTAATTAGTGTAGGATTTATTTCCCATTAGACCCTACATTATATTTGGTAATAGAGCCAGATTTTCTAGCTAATTCCTATTAATTGGGATCATTTCTAACAAAAGCCTAATTTCTTAACCCCTTAAATTCCAAAATTATAATGTTTGGGTGTTCTTTCAAAACACCCCTAAATTAATTTAGGGCATAGTCCAAGGCTTCCAAATAATTTTAGGGCATACCTTGAATTGAATACACCCAATCTTTGACATCTTTGAGCTTTTCTTTGTGTCCTTAATTATTTTAGAGCATACTCTATAAGGGAAAAGACCAATAAAACTCCTTCAAAAGCTACAAGATTACCCCAATTCCTTTTTTTAGAGTTTTTTAGAAAAGGTTACATAAGCCTAAATCATAATCTATATTATGAATATACTATCTACCATGACAGATGAATATACAAAGGACATTCGAGAGCTTAAAGATACCGTGAAGGACATCCAGAGTAATGTGAAGGGTATACAAGCACAAATGACGGAGATGCAAAAAACTCTAAGTATGATTGTCACCAGATTGCCTCCATTGGATTCTTCCAGTGCAGCCCATCAACCACTTAATCAGGATAGAGAAGATTCCCAAGTAGTTCTTCATCCTCTACAACTGTCCTCTAGTGTATAAGGTGCAGGAACATCACAATAGTGTCAACATGAAAAAGATCCACCTAAGGAAGATTATTCAAAAGCGAATCAAATCTAGAGGAATTTGCTCATCAAGATGAGCCACCAATTGACGACAAGATTGAATATCAAGTTGAGTACAATGAAGAACATATGGAAGACAACAAGTTATAGTCTAAGGGATCACGCTTGCTTCAAGAAGAATTTATGTTGCATTCCTTTATGATGAATTCAAGATTGCTGCCCCTACAAATTGAAGATCTTCAACTTGAAGTATACATCATCAAATTTGAGCCCACCGTGATAAGTTCGTGGTCGAACTTCTTCAAACCCAGAGAATATGATGCAGGAATATACCATGCCAAGAAAAAAAAGTTGGAAGACCATGGATAGTCTTCCATGGAGTGTCTAGTAGTACAATTTCATTTTTCTGTTATTTTCCTATTTTAGAAGCTTTGATTAGTGGTTTTACATGTAATAAGGTCATTAGAGCCAACTTAAAAAGTTTGTAGGAAATTGGGATTAAATTAGGAGTGTTTTAGAAAATTTTTAGAAAATTCCAAAATTTTTTAGGTTTTATAGGCTAATCCCGCTTTTTTATGTTTATAGCTCACTATTTTAAAGGTCAAAACTTGCCATTTTGGTTTGATTTTGGTGTCATTAGATAGGTTATTCAGTTACCTTTCTAACGAGACCAAGATTGTGCAAATCCAAGGTGATTTGGGAAAGTTATGACCAAATTACTAAGGGGGTGTCAATAAAAATGAGAATAGTGTTTTTTTAGAAAGTTTTAAGTTTGAGTAGTTTTAAATTTTAGAAAAAATAAGTTCTTTGGTTTAGAAAACTTGGCTAGCAAGTTTAGGATTTTAGCAAGTTTCTAATTGTTTAAGGTTGTAAGCCTACTTAGAGGCAACCCCTCCCCCATAATTTGATGTTGAAGAATAAACAAGTATTTGAATATTTGGGTGTTCCTAAGGTGTAGCTGTGACCATGTTCTCCTTTCCAAGGTATTTATCGCTCTTATCTTCTTCTCTTTCTACTTTTCTCTTAGTTTCTTATTCTCTTCTCTTTTTTTTCTTTTTCTTCTTATTTTTCTTAAACCTCCATTAAAACACCTTTAAATTTCTGAAATTCCGTGATTTAACTCATCAATTCTTGTCAGGATTTAATGAAATTTAAACTGTAGAACCTTGGAACACATCAGAAATTGTCATAAAATTTTCAAACTTTTTGACACATCATAGGGGCATTTTAGTAATTTTGGATTTAAGTCCAAATTTACAAAAATACCCTTTTGGGTTATTTATTTATTTATTTTCTCCTTATGTTTTATTCTTTCTCATCCTAACCTCTTTTCTTAAATTTCATTCTTTGATTTATTGGCTATTTGTGAGTTTAAATTCAATTATTGATTTATTTTGCTTCTGCACCGTTATTTTAAATTATTTGAGGCCTTAGAAATTATTCTACATCAATTTTGGTATCATCTCCATTATACTATATCAAAAGGCCTATTTTTATTCATGTTTATGAAGGATTGGGTTACAATTATTTCTTCTTCTTATTCATGGGGGAGAAATGTCTCAGGTTTATGAATTTCGTCTCGTGATGGATGCTTGAAGCTCAATTTCGATGGTGCCTCCAAACTCCAAAGGAAATTTAGGGCCAGCTGGTTTAGGGTATGTTATAAGGAACAACAGTGATGCCATTGTTCGGATTTGCTGTGGGCCGCTAGGTGTTTGTGATTCGACAAAAACAAAAGTGATGGCTCTCCTCATAGGCTTTAAGGGAGTTGAAGAAATTAGGGTCCGATGCCTCCCTGGTTGAGAGGCATTTAGCAACTGTTATCAATTGGGGAAAGGATGAGGGGGGTGGTTCGTGGAAGTAATTTGGTGAATGAAATTAGAGATCTTTTGGCATCCATGGAAACCTCGTATGCTCATGTCCCTAGAGATCATAATTCCCTTGCAGATAAATTGCCAAATTAGGGAGTGGGTCTTTCTTGTATTTCTTTGGGGTAACGTATCCGTTGTTTTCTCTTATTTTTAATTTCTTCCTTGTACTATTTTTTGAGAGGTAAAATGAGAACTTTATTGAAAAAAGGCTAAGACAACAACATAAAACAAAAGAAAAGTTCACCAGCAGGTGAAACAAGACAAAGACAACAACAAAAGTAAAATCAAGAAAAAGTGAAAAAACAACCCAACAAGGAAAAAAAGAAGATTACAACTCCTCGCACCAAATTCTCTGGTTCCTTTCCTTCTAGAAATCCTAATAAATGGCTCCCAGGATCACAACCCAAATGATACAAGGCATAACCTCCAAATCACGAATCCACCAACCCAAGATCAACTCCTGAAAGTGATAAGGAAAAGAACAAGGAATCTTAAGGTGATAGAAAAAGAAATTCCACACCTTAGCAGCCAGATCACAATGAACGAACACATGGTCCACCGAGTCCTCCTCCATCCGGTAAAGAGCACATTTGTTTGCCAAGTTCCAACCTTTATTTTGTAAATGATCCAAGGTGAGAATTTTATCCAGGTACGTAGTCCGCAAGAAGAAAGCCACTTTAGAGGGGATCCCCTGGGTCTAAATGACTTTATGGGGAAATGTACTGGACTAATCAATGGCCCCAACTCTAGGTATAGGGACTTTGAGGTAAACCTACATTTGTTGGAGATCACCCACTCCCAGTCATCATCTAAAGAAGGGGTTAGGCCTAATATCATCAAGAAGCTTAAGCAACCCAACCAACTCCCCCATCTCTCAATCATTGAGGTTTCTCTAGAGTCTCAGAACCCAAATATTCCCCGGAGAATCGAACCAATCCACAACCCTGTCAAAAGGATCAATAGACAGACTATAGATGGTACACCTATTCACTTCATTATTTCTAACAAAGTTGTCAATTATCCAAAAAAAAACTCCAATCATTTCCACATATACAAACCAACTTGGTATCAAGGCCAAAGGACCTTACAGAGACCAAGAAGCAAAACCATCGTTAAAATCATCAGGCCTTACAGTTGACACCAGCAAGCCGTACGGCATCAAATATGGTCGGTGAAAAAAAGGGTAGCATGTGACAGAATCTTCATTTGTAGAGTATGCTGGTATTTTTCTGAGATTTTTTTAGTGTTATAAATGAGTTTATTTTTTTAATTTTTTTATTACCAAAACTTGGAAAAACTAGATTTGGAAAATTGTGGTGCGATTGATTTAGGACTTTTTGATGTGATTGATTGGTAGATTTTTTTATGAATAACCAATCAATTGGTAGATTTTGATCCCTCTCAATGGCACAAACCCCAGAATTTGTCTCATGTTTAGCAAAGGAGTATTGAAGAATTTGTGGTGGGCTACCTCTCTTTCTTCAAGTCTTATGCCTTGGCTTGAATCCTTGTAGGGATTACTTGGATCAAGGGGTAGGGATTACTCCTAAGGTATCTTTCTTTCTTTCTTTCTTCTTCTCCTTCTTTCTTCCCTTTTGATTCCTTGCTGTTTTTTCCGCAACTCCTGCCATTAAAGAGACCCTTACAATCTCCAATCCTCCTCAATAACTAATCTCGATTGTGTCTTGAATACCCATAACCTTCAAACCCCTTTCCCATCATGGCCTTCCCTGTTTTCCCATCATTCCACCTTCTTTATATATCGTAACAGCCTGCGGCCACTTCTCCTACCGTTCCCACAGGTTATCTTCCCAGAAAATATGATATCCACTAATTTTACACCTTGCAGCTGTGTTAGCTTTATGATTATGAGACTTTTCTGATTTCTGGATAAAGATCTCCTTGGTTATAGACCTGCGGCTACACCTGTAAAATTTTATGTTGCTGATATTTTATTATCTGCAAAGGAACTGCACTAATACCCTACTGCAACACAAGAACAGCTTGGGGTTCTAAACCTGAAGGCTACCAAGCATATAGCTTGCAGCAGCACCTGAAGACTATCATGCTATCAGAACTTATTTCCTCAAATCAGGGAAAATCGTGGACTGTGTGAACATCTGGGTAAGCATTACTAAAATCCAAGTCCATTATTATTTGTGAAACTAGTTCTCTGACTAGTCTGCCTAAGTATCCACCCTGTTCAGACCTGATTTCGATTCCCTAATGCTGACTTGAACCCAGTTAACTTTTATAAATACCCCATCAACTTTCTGTTTGATCCCTAACATACCTGCTATCTAGTAGTCTAATCTGTCCCAAACAGCCTGTGTTTTGCTCCCTTCTGAACCCTATAAACACCATGGTTTCTCTTGATGTTTACCTTTAAACAGAACCCATTCTGACTTGTGTTTAACTCCTGTTCTGCTCATTATCAGCCCTCATAAGTTCCATACTACTCTGCTGTTTTGACTTAGACCAGTTCCACAGAATCCCTGTTGTTTGAATTATAATCTGTCCCAGATTTATTATTCAATTAACCCTGCTACAAACCTTAATCAGCAATCCTATATCTACTGATTTCAGCCTTATATCTCTTTCTAGTTTCTATACCCTGCTGTTTCAGTCCTATATTTCTGTCCACCCAAAAGCCTGTTATGTAATACCCTTCCAACAACTTGTGCTGCATCACACCTCTTATCACAATTTTTCAGTATTTTTTTAAAGAAAAATTTTATGGGTGTGATTTGTGGTATTGTCTGATATGCACGGCACCTTTGTTGATGCTTTGGCATTCAGTAGTTGGTGCTTATGTGTGGTTGATGCTATTCTAGGGCTGTTTTGGAGTAAAATAGCTATTGGGACATGTGCAACCTTATCTCTAAGGTGATAGGAGTGTGCAGTCATTGTTTTGGTGTTTTTGGGATCTTTTGAATGCTGCCTGAGGTTTATTTGTGTAAATCAAACCTGGTTTGGCTCTTTTTGAACAAGAGTCGAAGAAGGCAGCAGCTGGTTTTATATAATGTTTGAAACAAGTCAAACCTCCAATATTCCTGGAAAACTTTGGCGGGAATTCATATATACTCTCAGTGATCCTTCAAATCTTCAGATTACATCTGTGAAGTTTAGCTTGGTCTCAGTCAGCATTGCCATACATTAGAGGGAAACACAAAGTTGGATATTTGACAGGGAAATATTTTAGCACCAGATCCATTGGGACTTGATTTTTCTGTAAATGGGATGGATGCAGAGAATTCCACCAT
Source organism: Platanus orientalis (assembly GCA_025762735.1). Classification (NCBI taxonomy): domain Eukaryota; kingdom Viridiplantae; phylum Streptophyta; class Magnoliopsida; order Proteales; family Platanaceae; genus Platanus; species Platanus orientalis. The sequence goes on from JAOXJP010264046.1 coordinate 5,914, forward strand.
AATGTCATGGCTTCTCCATTCTATGCAACCTGAGATCATCAGTACTTATTTGTTTTTTGGAAATAGCAGACAGATTTGGAATGTTCAGATTTGGAAATACGGCCAGGGTGCATGAGTTGAGGCAGAGTATGTCTCAAATGAAGCAATGGGAAATGCAGTAGTCTTCCTACTACTCCACTCTAAGAAAGATACGGGAAAAACTCGACCATTATCAGAAATTTCGTCCCAAATGTGCAAAAGATGTGGCTGCCTACAAAAACTTTGTTGAAGAAAATCAGGTATTTGAATTATTGGTAGGCTTGAATTCTGAATATAAGCAAGTCAGGGTATGGATACTTAACAAAGAGCCCCTACTCTCCTTGCTGAGGTTTATGGATACTTAGATAGAGAGGAGCAACATCATAGTGCTATGCTACTGTTTTCGACAGTGAAGAGATCTGCCTTGGTTTCATCATCTCAGCAAGGGGATAGAGGTAGTAGTGGCAACCTTTGGGCAAACAGTAAGTCGATCAGGAAATGTTATAGATGATAAAGATTGTTTGAAGTGTAAGCATTGTGGACACTCAAGGCATACAAAGAAGATATGTTAAGACATCCATAGACATCCTCAGGAGCTACAGAGTTGATCCTTAAAGGATCCATTAGAGGGAGACAAGGATGTGCACAGTTTGGCAATGGTCGATCGAGTGCTCATTCAGTGACATCTACCAGTTCTTCCAAATCTATATCCGTCCCTGCAAAATCATATGATGGACCTGGTCTCTCACGTGATAAGATTACAGCTTTCCAGCATTTCATGACTCAGTTGGAGCTCCCTACTACAACACCTACTTCCTCCTTTGATCATTCAGGTACGTCGGCATCAGCACGTTGTGCTTCTGTGTTGGCCTCTAGCAATTTTTGGATCATTGATCCAAGCGCTTCCCATCATAATACCAGTTTTTTTCTCTCTTTTTCCATCCTATTACATTATTATAGTAAGGATGGAATTAAATTGCTAATGGGTCATATTCTTCTGTTGCTAGAAAAGAGAATATTATTCACTCCCAATATACCTTAGTCAACTGTCTTTCATGTTCTTAACTTCACTTTGAATCTTCTATCCATTAATCACATCACCAAGTCTTTGAACTGTAGTGTCATCTTTTCATCTTGTTGTATCTTTCAGGATTTGGTGATGAAGAAGACAATTGGTAAGGTTCATGAGGATGGTGGACTATCTTTTGGATACTCTATCACATGTTGCCTCTCCAATTTAGCATACACCATTGAAGAAAGGGAGTGATACTAGATCATGTTTTGCGCAGCTATTACAGTGACACAATTGTATTGGTAACCCATCCTTCTCTTTAAAAATATGAATGTTTCTTCAGTTGTTTTGTTCTTTATCTTATTCTAAACTTCAACGTGAAACATGCAAATATGCCAAAGGTTGTAGATCCACTTATCCAGTTAGTATTAATAGATGTACGTTATCATTCTTTATCGTACATCCTGATGTGTGGGAGCCATTCCCTGTTAGGTCTTTATGTGGATACAGTTATTTTGTTACATTCTAGTATGGTTTCTTGGGAGCTAATTGGATTTACATACAAAAAGTGATGTCTTCACTGCTTTTAAATCATTTTATAAAATGGCAGAAACCCAATTTGATGCAAAACTTTGAATTCATAGATCTGATGAAGGGAGAGAATATATGTCAACGGGTACTCTTTCTCTCTCTCTCTTTGATAGGGAGATCTTACCTCTTACTTCAATGTGTCTAGAATTATTCATTAGACCACTTATCTAGGCATTCCTAAGCAAAATGGAGTGATTGAAAGGAAAATCTACATCTAGAAATCACTAGTGCTCTTTTGTTTTTTGTTGTTTTTTTTTTAGCGATAAGTGGGTGAGCTTTATTGAAAAGAAAAGAAAAGGCCAAACAACAGCGACAACGAAAATAAAATAGACCCTCATCAAGATGATGAAAAGCCAAAAAGAAATGTGAAGAAAGAAGACAAGAATCCCCACAAGGATCATCAGACACTACAACTCTTCACACCAAATAGAATGTCACTCCCTATCTACAAACTCAGCCCTAATAGAGATCCATTCAAACAGCGATATGTGAATATAAAGAGTGATCTCTACCAGACTACTCATCTTGCATGTTCTAAAAACTTTTTGGTCTAATGCTCTTCAAATTGTTATCTATCTCATGAATAGGATTCCTCCACATATTCCTAGTTTTAAATCTCCTTTAAGTTTCTTTTCTCTCCTTTCAAATTGTTTCTACTTCCTTCCTAAGTATTTGGATGCATATGCTTTGTTTATATGCCAAAATTTGAAAGCTCTAAGCTTGATCTTAAGGCACTCAAGCATAATTTTTTGGGATATGCTTCAAGTCAAAAGGGATATGAATCTATCACCCTCTTACTCATAAGCACTTTGTTTCTATGGATGTGACATTTTTTGAATCTATACCCTTCTTCTCCCCAAAAAAGACTTCTCTTTAGTGGGAGGGCTACAATGAAGAGATATCCTCTTCTTAAGTTCCTCTTCCTTTGCCAAGTGGGTTATAAAACATATAGTGATGATAGTGTCAGAGAAACGGGGGAGACTGAAAGAAAAAAAATGCTACAGGTGCATACAAGAATGAAGCTAATGAGAGTCCTCATGTCTCCTGCTAATAAGTTTCTTATGATCCACCTAATGAAGGAAATATCTTTTCTTTAAATCCAAACATGTTGATGATTCCAATGCTCCCATTGTTGTTAAAAAAGGTATCCAGTCTTATACCCAACATCCTATTTCTATAAGTCATCTGCAAAGACTGTCTGGAATCCTGTTATAGAGAAGATGGGAAAGAAGCTCTCAAATTGGAAAGGAAGGTATCTCTCCAAGAGTGAAAAGTTAGTGTTGTTAAGAAGTGTCATCTCAGGCTTGCCTATTTACTTCTTTTCATTATTTAAAGGCCCGGTATCAGTTGTAAATCAGATATAAAAAATTCATAAGGATTACTTTTGGAAAGCAGATCAAGGGTAGAGGAAGATAAACTGGGTGAGCTAAAAAGAGGTTTGCAAGCCTTTGACACAAGGGGTTTGGGCATTCGGACCATTTGTGGGACCAATAAGGCTCTGTTAAATAAATGGATATGGAAATTTTGGGGTAGATCATCAAGTTCTTTGGAGAAGAGTTGTTGTTGTCAAATATAGAGATGAGCGGAATAGCTAGTTTAGTAGGGCCCTAGTAAAGCCTTCTCGGTGTGGGATCTGGAAGGGCATTAGTAAATGGATGGGGTTGCTTTCCAGATTCAAGATTAACAATGGTGAAAGGGTGTTGTTTTGGCATGATCCGTGCTGCTCAAGTGAGCCATTTTAGAGCTTATTCTCTTCTTATTATAATCTAGCCGAATGCAAATGCGGGACAATGAAGGACCACATGATTAGTTCAAGAGCTTTTTGCCCGTGGAATATTCAGCATAAGGAATCTAAATGATTGGGCAGTGGAGGATATGGGTCGGATGTTGGAGCTCTTAGAGATGTTGCCTAGGGGATATAGATATGAAGGATGAGAGACTTCGGCTTTTGGATATAGAGAAAGGTTTCTCTGTGAAGACTATATATGAGGCTTTGTCTCCATTAGTTTCCCATTCTTTCCCGTGCAAGTTCATATGAAAAATCCAAATCCCTTCCAATGTCTCTTTATTCATGTGGGAGTTGTGGTGGGATCGTGCCCCAACCATTGATAATTTAATTCACAAAGGTTCTATGATCCAAAATTGGTGTTGTATGTGTATATCGGCCAGGGAATCTTCTGGGCATCTCTTTTTCCATTGTCTAGTGACGACTTCCTTATAAAACAATGTGTTATTTAGATTCAAGATTCAATGGGCTCATCTGGAATCTTTGAGGAGTTTATTCTATTGTTGGCCGCATAAGACATTAAGAGACTGGTGTCAGATTGGTCTGGAAGTGTAGAATTTGATCCCAGCGGCAATCTGCTGGTCCATATAGGAGGACCGCAATAGGAGAATCTTTGAAGGAGTGTCTCACCCTTTTCACAAGTTGGTTGACTTGGTTCTTTCAAGACCATTTCATTGGGTGTCCTCTTCTAGTAGAGACTATCCTCCCTATAGGACGTGGATCTTCACTTAGGATGCTTATATTTTCATAGCCTAGTGGGTCTATTTTTGCTTTGTAGCTTGTCCTTTTCTCGTTGCTTTTGCTCTCCTCTTGAGCATTTCTCATGCTGTAATGTGGAGCTTTTCGCTGCCTTCTATTTAATAAATTATGTTTTCAAAAAACTGTTGTATCTCATGCATATCAAACCTTTACCACTATTTTATATTTTGTGGTTGTACCCCATAATGTATTAGAGGCTCTCTCCCAATCTCAATGGAAAGCCATAGTGGAGGGGGAGATGAAGGACCTAAAGTGGTTGATCTCCCAAGAGGAAAAGAACCATTTGGATGCAAGTGGGTGTTCAATGTAAAACATTGCTAAGATGGATCAATAAAGAGATATAAAACAAGACTTGTGACAGAGATATACTGATGTAGGATATGACAAGCTTTGATGCCAAATTGATGCAAGACAGCTTAGTGTCACGCTCCGCATGGTAATGAGAGGCTTTGGGGGACCCTCACCAGTAAATTCAATGTATTATGGACAATGTATCTAGAAGAATCTAGAATAATTCAGAATAATCTAGAAGGATCCGGAAGGTTCTAGAGAGATCTAGAAGATTCTAGAAGGTCGTAGAATATTTTAGAAGGTTCTAGAACTATGTGGATGATTTTAGAAGGTTCTAGAACATTGTAGATAGTTCAAGAAGAGTCTAGATGTCTATGGAAGACTCTAGATGCTAAGAGAAGATTATGGAAATGTGGAGAAAGTTGTAGAGCTGTTTAGAAGGCTCTAGAATGTAAGGAAACCTCTAGATGGTTTCTAGAGAATTTCATGAGAGGAGGTGGAGGAGTCTTCTAGAATGGGTCTAGAGAACTCCAACAAAGGAAGTGGAGGAGAGTTCTAGAAAGTGTAGAAGGTTCTTAACCCTTAGATGGTTGCCACTTGTAAAGATCCTAGGCACCATAGGGGAGACATGAGGGCTATAAAAAGGGGATGGCCCCTCATTTGTAAAAGGGGAAGAGAAGAACCAAAAACCAAGAAGTATTCCAATTCTTGTATCCTCTTGAGTAATAGTAAAGTACTATTCTTTGATAAATCACTTGTGCTTTCTTCTACCATAGTGACTAAGTGTGGGTGTGGGCTAGGCTGACTCGTCTACAAGCGGGCGTAGCACGAGTGCCGCACGGTCTCTGGAGCTTGGAGAAGCTGAGTCCGTGACATTAGGCTTGTATATCTTGTTGATATGGGCCCAAAATTGTATGGTGGAAGCTAGGACAGAATTAAAGTAATCCAAGAACAATTTTATGCACAAACAAATAATTTAACGGTTGGGATAAGATGAGAAAAAAATATAGAATTAGGCTAGAAGATTTAAGAGAGAATATGCAAGAAAAGAAAGGAAGAATTAGAGGGAAAATGCTGTTTTAGGGTTTCTGCAATTTCTGGACAACCACAAAATTACCAAACCTCCCTGCAAATGAGTTAGAATTTCATGAAATTTTACAGGGTATTAGATTAGTCTAAACTTGATCTCCATGCAAAATTTCAACGAATTCTGATCATTAAAAGTGCATAAAACATAAGATTTATCAGTCTGCAGTGGAAGATAACCTAAAACAATAATAGGTATTTTTATCAAAAACTTGATGAAATCAAGAATGTTCAAAGCAGTGATTGAAGATCAGTATTCTCTGCTCTTCAAGATAATGCAGCAGGGAATTAAGATAGAAGGAGCAAGAAAGTATGAAGAAGATAATAAAAGAAACCAAAGATAATAAAAGAAATCAGAAGAATAACATGAGATAGAAGAAGAGAATGAAATTAGGAGAAGAGAGACACAAAAAGAAGATAGAAGCAAAAGAGAATAAGAAGAAGAAGCTAGGGATAACATGGCTCCAAAGAGGGGAGGGGGATAAAGGGGATAACACACAACAAACCAATTTTCAATTCATAAATCCATTATTAACTAATGTGTACATGTTGTGCGATTCCTATTAAATAGGCTTACACCCTCAAAAAATTAAAAACTCCTAAAAAACACCTAAACTTGAGACCGAAGAGTTTCTAAAAACAAGGACTTCTAAAAACCAACTTGTCCTAAAATCTAAGACTACTTCCATAAAAGCTATCAACCAGCAAGCTAGAGGGCCCCACTTTGTTGACTTTAAGACTCCAAATAAAGACAAAACTCCCTAGCTGTCAACCACCACTAAAATTCCTAATTTTCCTTTGGCTTTCAGCCTTATTACATAAATATCCTTAAGACCAAAAATCCAAAAAAAAAAACCTTGGCACAAAAGGCCTTATTACATGATTATCCCACCCTAAAACACCCTAAATAACCCATATGTTGCACACATCTTGAACTTGGTCCTCTTGTGGGGTGGCACATACAATGATACAATAACCTTTTAACCATGTCCACTTCATATACTCAAATCTACAACATTGATTATCAAGAGACCTTTGCCCCGGCAACTGAAATGAACTCTGTTAAGAGTGTTTATTTCCCTCGCGGCCAATCAGGGATGACTTTTGTTATAGTTTAATGTGAAGAACACTTTTATGCATGGGGATGTTGAAGAAGAATTTTACATGAGGCCACCTCCTAGATTCACATACCTATCAACTAAAAGAAGTGGGTAAACCAAAAAAGGTGTTATATGCCCTTCAAAAAGTCTCCCAAGGCATGGTTTAAAAGATTTCGAAATGCAATGATGAAAAATGGGTGCAAACAGAGCCAAGATAATAATCATAAGTTGTTTGTGAAACACCAAGGTGACAAAATGAGTGCATTGATTGTTTATGTTGATGATATTGTGGTGACTAGGAACAATGATACAAGAATAAAGAATCTTAAGAACCAGTTATCACAGAGCTTGAAATCAAGGATTTGGTTCTTTTAATCCAGCAGAAGTTGTACTAATCCAGTAAAAGTTCCCCCTCAATTAGGAATGAAAACATCCAAACTTTAGAATGAGATTAAGGGGTCTTGGCTTTGATTGAGAATTCCAAAAAGAAAGTGAGACACTTCAGGGGTCTACCTCTACATTTTCCAATCCAACCAACACAAGGAATGGAACTCCCCTTAAGTTTTCAATCATTGTTCCTTGGTTTCCTAATTCCTATTCGAACCAGGTGAGCAAAAAATACTGAATACCCTAAAATATACTTTATAGCCCAAGGGGAAAGATCACAACAAACTTAGAGAAAGTTTACAATGCCAGATCATCAATAAAAGTTGTCATGATGAAAAGGATCTAAAGAACTGAATAGATTGCAGTCGTAGTCTAGTCCAAGTTTTAATCGACAAGATCATCATCCTCCAATTAATGTTCTTGATTTTTTCCACTACTGCTTGCTGCAAGGAAAGCACTACAGAAACTATTAAAGAGAACATCAAGCAAGCAAATGATTCCATGTTCATTAAAATGAGTAATAAAGTCAAAAACAATGGAATCAGAAGCTATTTACAAACTTTAAGACCTATTCTTTAGCAGAAACTTCACATATTAGCACAAAAAATTGGAAGTGTTTGTAAAAAAATGAATACCTTCAAAACAGCAAGATCCTTAGCTCGGTCTGCACCAATCAACTTACCCTCAAAATTCTTTTGAACCCTATCAAAAAAATAAACAAATTGAGAAAAATGGACACCACAATGATCATACATGATAACTGTGTCCCACAACAACAACAACAACAACAACAACAAACAGCCTTATCCCAACAACAATAACTGTGTCCCACTTAATGAAATTATCATCCACCTAAATACTCCAGTTCAATTTTTCAGCAAGAAGGTCAGAGCATTGTAAACCTCACCCTTCGGATGCAAGAATATTAACCCGAGCAATGACTTGTCCAGGCTTTGGATTCCTTGAAAGAGCATTACCAACCACTAGGCAATGTGAAGAAAAGAATGGTTAATATATAATCCTACTACAGTCAGATCCCAAAATGAGCAATTTGCATCAAACTCCTATTCAACATTTAAATGTGCAGCATCCATTTTTCAACCCAACAATACATTCATAAATCAACCTAACTGCTCATTGATAAACTCAAACAGAAAGTGTACTCAAAGATATACAGGGATGCCCAAAGAGAACTGGTAACAGTTTTTCAGTCAATAACGCACACTATTAATTTTCAAGCAAGGGAGGTTTATCACTAGTAGAGGTTGACATTACAGCTAACCAACATAGTAATTAGGTACTAATTACAGAAAGGACTCATTTACCACTACAATTCATCCATTAACAGGACAGACCATAGCTAGATTCATATTCATTCAATATAGTGGAACTCATACATGAGTTATGTTTCATTTTCACATGGCAAACTATATACTACTTCCACTAGTGCTCACCATGATAATTTGTCAGAACGTGTCCCTGCCTATCCCAGACTACTCCAGAACCATTTCCTTCAGGTATCTGGTCAAATGAATACTCAGAATCATTTGTATTGTATCAAAACATAAAAAATAAAAAAAAGAAAGAAAGAAAGAAGAAGAAGAAGCAAGTTAAGAGAGCTAAGGGATGCCATGAATTAATAAAGAAATATTGCTACCTATAAATAAAAAAAAGGGTAAAATATTGCTATAACAAAGTATGGCATGGATACAAACACAGGAGTTTCAATCTAATGCATGTTGAAAAACTTGGATTCAAGAACTTGTACAGGAAAAAAAAATACCTAGTGAATTGTATTACCCATACACCTAAAAGAAAGAGTGCAAATAAATGAAAATTTATCTCTGCCATCTAGAAACTTTCATTTATGTCAAACCAACAAGAACAAAAACAAAAAGGAAATCCAGAAGTGTCGCTCAGTATCCCTGGAGTGTCAGAATCCAACATGTGTCTGACATGGATAATTCATCCATTTAGAATTGTCCATGCAACACTGGCTACAACCTATTCATAAATTAAGGGATCCTCTGAGTATGTAAATATGTTTCTCAATACCAAAAAAGATAACAAAAGGAAATCTAAGTTCAATGAAAGTGATTACCTCCACAACACCCGTTACATTAAGTTGAGGGCGCAAAGTTACATCAAAGATGTTGACAACAGAGTAAGTATTCTTCTCAAAGAGTTTGACAAATCTTTCCTGCCAAGTAGACACAGATCAAATTCACCAACCATAAAAATGTGGGCAAAATATAGAGTGTGAATCCAGTAAAAAGTACAACTAAGAATAAAAGCAGGATAATCAACTGGTATAGTTGGGAATGAACCTCAGAAGGGAAAAGTGCCCCGGATGGGAAAACAGGAGGAGTTACTCCTTCAATTGTCACAGATGGATCCCCTAAGGCATGGGCTGTAAGTCCAGATAACATGGTCAGAAGCAATAGATGTATATGGGAACCCATGCATGTATCAGAATGCCCAACCGAAAACTCACTCAACAACACAGAACTTGCCTAGTTGTTATCCATTGGCAGAACTATGGATATAGAGTCCAAAATCAAGCTGAACTGGTGTCCAACTTTGATCTTCTTTTTTCTTCTTCTTCTTTGATTTTATTTCTTATTTTTGATACATTCACGAATCCATTTGCGGGAGCTTAGGTGTAACACCAATAGATGATAAAATGATGGAAAGTCGACTGAGATTGTTTGATCATGTGCAAACCTTGACCAATGACTGCGCCAGTGAAGAGTGAGACGATGCAAGTTGAAGGTGCTAGAAGGACAAGACTTGGGTTGAAGTAATAAGGAGAGACATGGCAGCTTGTAATGTAATGGCAGATGTGGGCCTAAATAGAGTGGAATGGCAAAACAGGATTTGTGTAGCTGACCCCAAATAGTTGGAATAAGGCTGTTGTAGTTGTTGTATGTATTTCATAAACTCATCTGAGTCAAACTCAAAAAAAATTTATAACACATTAATACCTATCAAAACCGATACACTTGCTGGACAGGATTTCTATCAATTTGAGAGGTTATTAATTTGTGATATGTGCATACCATTAAAATTGAAAGGAAATTTTATGTGATGGCTGTAAGACAAACCATGCTTTATAAAGTGTAAAATGTCGAGCAATCAAGAAAAAACACATGCATAGAATGAGTGTAAATGAGAATGTTGAGATAGATGAATGGCAAGACTAGAAAGGATAGAATTAGAAATGAATGCATTCATAGGAACTTAGGGGTATCAGCACTAGGTGACAAGACGAAGGAAACTTGACTGCAATGAGTCAGCCATCTGCAATAAAAACCAATCAGAAAGGAGTGATATGGTGCAAGTTGAAAGTTCTAAGTAGACAAGGGGAAGATAAAAAGGACTTGTGTCGAAGTTAAAAAAGACACGAAGGCTTCTGGTTTTATAGAAGATATGGGCTTAAATAGAAGAATGGAATGCCATAACATTCATGTAGCTGGCACCAAGTAATTGAGATAAGGCCTTGTTGAGTCGAGTTGACTTGTATAAATTTTAAATGCTAATAGGACATTTTGGGTATTTTCTCTCCTTTTTTTTTCTCTTTGAGGAAAGGGTGAAAGGAAACTAGATACATATTTTACAACTCAACTATCAAGCTAACAGGAAACAGATAAGTGCAGCAGAGTTAGGTTATCTATTTACTTTAACTGAAAACATATAGAATACTCTGTAAACTGTAACAAGTATAATATGAGTTTCGTCCATTCAAGTATTTGAAATTCCTCTTTATCGACGCTTCCTACTTAACAGCATGCATGAGATCTCTTCGACCAAAAAGATAGCCAGATCAAATGATCGTAACTATATGTTCTAGACTTTGTGCTTACTATTTTTGGTGGTCCAAAGAGGCAATTAGTTGAACGGTCACATTTGGTCATTTCTGGTAACCTTTGCAACGAGTTAATCCTACTAATTTACATAAATTACTAGTTAATATAGTATAAAGGCATTAAATTAAATAATTATCTTGTCAAGGTTATTTAGTTAATCAGGTTACAGTCAACGATACACAACAAGTTTCTCCACGTTTGATTGTTTGGAAAGTCCAGGGTCAGAAAACGAGTTTTCCAAGATCCTCTCAAACTTTCCAAATAACGAGAAAAGAAGTTACACTTTCAGTAAAAAAAAAAAAAAGTCAGATTATAGTTTAATTTCCCTCCATGCAATGAAACACCCGCTGGAAAGGGCATTTTACTTTTCTTTACTTTACTTTGTCAAACTTCCCCGCAAACAAACATGGCCCTAGTTCACAGCCTCACTATGTTCAGTATATAATGCCTTGATTAAAACAGTTTTCCTCTTCCTTCTAACATTTCATCATTTAATTTCATTTTTTAGTATTATATTTTTCTTGTAGTGCACCCATCCAACTTCTATCCGTTAGAATTTTTATCCGGCATCTATAAAACCATCACCCTTTCTCCCTTAACCAACTCTCACTTTTTTTAATTAAATTCATTGAAAGAACAACTGTTGATTGTAATTAGTAATCCCCCATTTGAAAAAGAAATATTGACCCAATTTATTCAACATATTTAAACTCTTATCAGACATCCATAAAACAATAACATTTCTCTCTTATCCAACTCTCCTTTTCTTTGTTTTACTAAATTTGAAAAGAACAAATGTTAATAATAATTACTAGCAAAAGAAAGCTTCCAAAATTGTGAACTAATGTTATCCACACAAGATTTAAAAAGAGGTTAGGGTACAAAGTGATTAAAAGAAGTAATTGGATGTTTAAACTTTAAAGTAGGGCATACATATAGGAGAATATTATATTATGAATGTTGGAGCAAAATACGTTCTGTGACAAAAATTATTAATCCAAAATATATCCAGATGTTATGATAAGATGGTAAATAGACTTGTATAGCATCCCAGGTTCAGAAGACACCTTAATCACTGGGAGGTCGTCCTTAATCTCTATGCTCACTTGGAAGGTAACCCTATATCATGTCAAATTGAAACATAAGGGTTGTTGAAAATCAAACAAGGAGGATCTTCTCAGTTGTTCCTTCTTCTTCCCCAAAGGTGGACAGGTGGTGAGCCGTTATGCGTCTAATTTGATGCAGCATCCATAGCATGGTTTGACAAGCATCAACCTCTATCAAAACTCCAGCCCAAAAAGGGGTTGAAGGGGTTGCTTGGCCATGCATGGAGCCACCTTTGGCAACCACCATCTGTCCCATGTTGAAGAGGAGCTCAAATTATGGGGGACTGCTGGAATAGTTTGGATTGGTAAGTTGGTTCTTTTTTATTTATTTGATCATAAGAGTATTTTGGTAATTTCATGTTTTTGGCCACATTTGGTCTAGGTTCCAGTTTGGAACTTATTATGTGTTTGGGTCATTGTTTGGGTGCATTTAAGTTTAATCGTTTTAAGTTTATTTGGTTTTTAGGATGTTTGGAAACAAGAGAATGTCAAAATTCTACTTTGTTACAAATTAAGAGTCTTAATAGGAGTTATTATATAAGCTTGCAAAGAGTGTTTTTTTCATTGCTATCGGAATTGAAATAAAGAAATTTTATTGAGTGGAAGATCTCTAACATGTGAAACACCAGGTGCGACCCAGGTAAATTCTTCTTCTCTCTTCTTCAACATGAGTTATTTACGAGTTACTGTTCACAATATGCCATTCTCAGCATACTTCTCTTCATGATCTTCTCATTCGCTCTTTTCTTTTTTCCCTTCAAATTCTTTACTATTAGTTTCTTCCGATTTATTTAGGGCTGTCAATGGGGCCGGGCTGAGCCAGGCCAAGGTCCACCCAAACTCAGCCCGAAATGTTTTACCCTAGCCCGAACTCAACCCATTTTAAAATAACAGGCTTCGGGGCAAGTTCGGGCTGCCCGAATTAATTAAAACTCTTTTATTAATTTTTGGGCTGATTTTAATCCCATAATTGCCTCTCTCTCTCTCTCTCTCTCTCTCTCTCTCTTTATATATATATATATATATATATATATATATATATCAACAAATAAATAAAATTATTTTTTGCTGAAAAGTTTGGGCCAGGCCTTAGGCAGAACTTGAGTCTGCCCAAACTCGGCCCGAATAAAACTTTGGGCTTAAAAGTTGGGCCCAAACTCAGCCCAGCCCGAAATCATGTTGGCCCAGCCCAATTATTTTTTGGGCCAGACATGTCGGGCTTTGGGCCAACCCAGCCCAATTGACAGCCTAGATTTATTGCAATATATAAGAATAAAAATAAAACATTTATGCAATCCCTTGGATCTCTTTTCTTTATCATCCTTTCAACCCTTGGAAATATCCCTAGGACACTAACAACCATAAAACTCTAGTCCTTCCTTTGTATTTTATTGATTTTCTACAGTGCTGATAGAACCAGCATCATTACCACTGTTATAACCCATTGGCCAGCCCTAGTTTCTTCCATCTTCAATTCCAGATTAACTTATTACCTCTATCACTTACCTTTAACCAATTTTTCAGCAAATCCAAAATCTGATTTCACTTCATGTAAACCTTAACGTTGCTGAATTAAATAAAACACATGTAACCTAGAACCCTAAACCTCCCTTTCCACCCTACCTTTTACTAGCTGATTGCTAGTGCAAAGCTCAATGGTTCTACATCCTAATTTTATTCAAAATTTTCATGTTCATAAATAGCACTCACTCTTCATGTGAATTTTATCCCAAGATAAGATCCTAACGAACTCTATTTTTTTTGATAAAAAGAAGAATGCTATTATCATAGAAAGGAGAGAAAGTACAAAAGAAATAAAGTCTACATGATGCGGACAACACAAAGAGACTTATGTGTGTGCCGCCCCACAAGAGGGCTAGATTTAAGTGTTCATGTGATGTGGGATCTTTTAAGGGGGGGTATAACATTTTATGTGTCCATGTAATAAGGCTAATAGTACCAAACTTTGGTTTTTTTAGAGTAATCCCGTTTTTTATGTTTAGCCCACTTTTTCAAAGGTCAAAACTTATTATAGAGGCAGTCCTAGTGCACGAGGCTCCCGCCACTGCGGGGTCTGGGGAGGGTAAGATGTACGCAACCTTACCCCTACAAGCAGAGAGGCTATTTCCATGACAAAGGTCAAAACTTTATTTATTTATTTATTGCTTGATTTTGGTATAATTAGATAGGTTATTCAGTTACCTTTCTAATGAGACCAAGATTGTGTAAATCCGAGATGATTTGGGAAAGTTATGACCAAATTACTAAAGGGTAGTCACTAAAAATGGGAATAGTGTTTTTTAGAAAGACTTACGTTTGAATTTTTAGGAAAATAAGTTTTTAGAAAGTTTTATGTTTTAAAACTTGGTTAGCAAGTTTAGGATTTTAGGAAGTTTCTAATTTTGACTAGTTTCTAATTGGTTAAGGTTGTAAGGTTATTTAAAAGCAATCCCTCCCCCATAATTTGATAGTGAAGAAAAAACAAGTTTCTGAATATTTGGGTGTTCCCAAGGTGTGGCTGTAGCCATGTTCTCCTTCTCCAAGGGTTGATGTCACTCATGGCTCCCCTCACTGTTCTTTTTTCATAGAAGTGGCGCAAACTCCCTCTCTCCTTCAAGGTATATCTCTTTTTTTTTCCTTTATTTCTTAGTTTCTTCTTAAGTTTCTCGTTCTTTCTATATTACACTCTTCTCATTCTTTATGTCATTCTTCTTCTTCTTCTCTTGAAACCTCCATTAAAGTACCTTCACTTTTTATGAAACTCTTTGATTTGACCAATCAAATCTTCTCGGAATTTCATGAAATTTTAACTGTAGAACCCTGTCACACGTCAGAAACG